>MJUU01074319.1:0-19221 GCA_002080025.1 Modiolus philippinarum
TACAGAATGACGACGAAGACCAGCAGTATCGTATTATAAACCTGCTCCTCCTGTACAAAGCTGACCCAAACATACAAGATCTGTCAGGCAGAACAGCATTAATGTATTCACTTAGATACATGTTGTCACACAGAACTATCAGATCATTGCTGAAAAATGGCGCTGACCCGAATATATGCGATTTTACAGGAAGAGCTTCTACAAGATATATTAGACGTAGGGTGCTTTTGGAATACAGTAATTTGCTTCTGCCCTACATTGACCCCGCATCTGTTAATGATGTAACTCAAAAATTACAGAACCGAATGCATTTCACGGAACGACGTGAACAAGCCATACAATTGATGCAGAACACAGGAAGTATACACATAGAAAATGACGAAACTTCCAACCTACGGAGACGCCACACACTACAAATGGTAGTCCCTAGAATGGATGCAATATATATTTCAGAGGGGTCTTTCACAGCTAACGGTAAGAACACAAAACGACAACACAGCTGTCCCACTGGTTCAACTTGTGTATACAATTCTAGCAAAATTGTGTCCAATGAGAATCGGCGTCGGCACAACAGTGTTCTTATACCAAAAATCTCGATTACTAAGTCAGAGAAAAGTGAAACAAATCACATGCAATGTGACCTATCGGAGAGGCTAGCGAGCCAACGTTTAGTGTATAGGTCTAAAGGATCAGCCAAAGATTCGCGTGAAATTCGTTCAAAATCATTATCTCACCACATTTCAGTGCCAACAGAGATTGAGATTCGCCGATTTTCTTTTCAAGACCAAACAATGGAACACAACGTTTCACTTCCTGTCACAGGATTTAGAAAACAAAATGGAGTCCCAGATTTCAAACTTGGAGAAACAACTAATCCCATTGATGAAGACAGATTGCTGTTCCAGATTTCTGAGACCGACCGCAAATTTCTGAAACAAGGACTCCCAGACCAGCGACCGAAGCTTCCGCCAATCAAATAAACTTTTCAATATATAATCGTTTTTTATATAATTTCGGTGGCAGACTTGTAAATATGATGTGTATGTTGTTCTGAGACATAACAGACAATAATAAATGTCACAGTGTTATCTATATAATGCTTCAGAAACAATCGTGTTAATCATGAATTTTAAATTTGTGAGATATATCTCTCTTGATGTATGCTTTGATGGGTTGATACATTTTTACTTTCCATCAATTGAAACATCATTGATCTTATCTTTTTTTTACAATTCAAAGATGCAACACCATTAATTCCATCATATATACTTCAGCCTTCCTAAACTTTTTATCTGAATTTTGAAATAAGTGACACTCATTTCTGATCTCGGAGAGATATTTTGAAAAAATCCATTGTTTTTCAAAAGCAGTAGCTTTTACAAGGGTACAATGAGAGGCATCCATTTTTGTAATTAAAAAAGCTCTCTGTTCATATCACAGTTAATGCATACTTTTGTTTTTATTTGAATACTTTCAGCTTGATTTTGAGTTTGAACACATTGCCTTTTTACTCAAATCCAAGTTTTTTTTTTCATTCCTTTTCAAAATGACCAGTATATTCTCAAATGCATTTGATTTGCCATCATATTCAACTGTGGTATACATCTTCAAAGGTTCTAATGTTACTGATTTACACGTAGCTCCTGAATTTTATTTAGTGGATTTATTCTGATATATGTATTCTGTATTGCAATATTCATTTTAGTTATTTAGTTATTTGTTCTCTATCAGCTTTTTCGCGTTTTTCGGTTAATGAACTTCCAAATGTTTTAATTTGATCTGCACTGATGAGACATAAGTTGTCGAAATGTGCACATGCAGAAAACAAATTAGTAGTAACTTTGGTCTTATGTTATTTAGTGGTAATAACACCACTGTGTACATTACTATATAGACTCAAGTTTTAATAAACTGTAGCACAAGTCCCTGGTACACTGGTAGTCATGTAACTGGTTTTCCTTTGTGACATCATAATTGATTGATCAATATGTAACGTCATATTGCCACGAACTAACTCCCTTTCCCGTAAAAAAGCTTATCACGGAAACCTTGTAAGATATCTCCGTAAAAAGCATGGTGACATTTACATTTGTTCTTTGTGACCACTCTAGATAAAATTCTAATGGAAAAAATGTGAAAATTACCTTTCTACATTTTTCCAATGCATTCATTATAAAATGAGCAAACTTTCACCTCAGTTCTAGAAAAATTAAGCATAATGACCAATACTTTTTATTACAGATTTCAGATTGGAATGGAAGGAATGGTTCTTCAATTAATGCGACTTGTAACAAAATCTCATGGATATGAACATAAGTGTCTAACTACCTAAATACTGTTTTTGATTTAAAAATATAGGTTCCAGATTTAATTATTGATTGAGTTTTAAAGAAATGTAGAAACAGGATTTATAATTGCAGCACTTTTGATTCCTTTTGACTTAAATCTTAATATATAGGTGGTACTCCCATCGAAGAAGCTGATACTTACAAATATTTGGGAGTTTATTTCTCAAGAAACTTGAAGGCAAGCTATCATATTAATACCTACATGGAAAGTAATATCGAAAATAAGTTAAATGGTATGATACAGGTTCTTGGTAAACATGGCCATTTTAATCGTATTAGTTTCGGTAATGCCTTAAGGGAGTCTGTTTTCAAACCTACAATTTCCCATGCATGTGCAGTTTGGCTACAGTCGTCAAAAGCACAATCGGATCTCATTGAAAGTTTACAGTATCGTGCGGCAAAAATAGTAATGCGTACTAAACTAAACATTCCAAAATGTGCTCTTTTCGCGGAATTGGGGTGGGAACCAATTAACGCGTTTTTAGAGTTTTTAGACAGACAACGGGTCTCGTACTTTGCTAGGTTTGCAAAATTACCCCATACAAGGTGGTGTAAAATTGTTTTCAGTTATCTCTTTGGACAAAGGCTCACGGAGTGGCCATAAATGTGTCATATCCGATCCGTGTTCGAAGAATGTGGATTAGATCACTTTTTTGTAGACAATGTTGATATAAACACATTTAATAAGTTCTTTGGACAGAACGTCCATGTCAAACAGATGGAGTTAATAGCCTCAAAGTCATCGCTTACGTCGTATTTGTTTTTCAATAAAGTTTGTGGACTCCAAAACTATTTAAATAATAGTGATGATTTCGAATCGTCAAGACTTAAACTCCTTGCTAGAACTGAATGTCTACCGCTGATTTCTGTCCTAAAAAGAATGAACATGAAAGATAATGACTTTTGTGATCTTTGTTCTTCCAACGTTGAAGACGTCTCTCATTTTCTAGTAGACTGTCCGGCGCTCCAAAATATCCGAAATGAGTGTTTTTCAGAAGTTAATGATACCATTCACGATTTCATTGAATTACCGTCCACTGATAAGGTAAATCTTTTAATTGGGGACTATGGATATTTTATCAATGATGAATGTGGAAAAATTTTTGATGTTAAAGGAAAAAATATATTAAAAAGTATGTAATTATTGAGAAATTAACTTTTACAGAATTTTATGACAACGCTTACTACTGTAATCAGCATATTTTTATTTCATAATTTTACAAAGCATTGTTACTACATTTTTATTGTACAAAGTAACCATCATTTTTTGTAATTTAATCTGAGGTGTACCCTATAAGGACAGTCAGTTTTGATATTCGTCATTTTTAAATGAGATGAGAACTTTCATTGTTTTATATATGAACTGTTATTTAATATTTTACTGTGTAAAATTATCATTTTATGTAAATATTAGTTTTAGGACGCAACCATCGGACCCCTGACGGTAGTTGCCCCCGATGTAAAGGGGTAGTTTCCAAATATATATATACATATGTAATTAAAATATTATTTGTATAATAAGGCACATTTTGTTTTTCTTGTTCTCTCCTTTCTCAAATTGGTTTTTGACATATTTAAGTGGGTCTCGATGGGGTATAAGCGGAAAGCGGGATTGGCCTTTTTAAGCAAGCGGGAAACGGGATCGTGGCAAAAAAACGTCACAGTATAGAAAACGTCACGTCATAGAGCCTAAAACGTCATGAAGTTGGTCACATGGGGCAGACACGTTTGTGACGTAGGGCGGACAAACAACAACTGGTGAATCTGAATACCAGAACTCGGATATGGTCTATTGCCGGGATTTCGGGAAAGGGACCCCCCATCGAGACCCCCATTTAAAGATGATTTGTTTTTCTTTTTCCAGTTCATAAGTTATCTAAAAAGGCTTGATAACCTCACTCCTCAACCATACATGTTATAATAACTCACTTATGATATCTGTACAAATAACAGAAGTCCCTATCCGGGTGAAGGCACGCCCTAATATTAATGAGCTGTAGATATTTTATAAAACTAGGAAATATCTTTCCCATGCAAAGCTTGTACTTAGGAAACTTTTGAATTACTTTCAAATCGATCTGATAATTTACTCTCTGTCTGCTTTTTCAAATGACTTCCCAATGTGAACTAAGAGACCCTTTCTTACCTGGATGGAGGGGGTTGGTTAAAATGTAGTTGGTCAATTTTTTTTTCTTCTGTTTGGAAAGGGGATCATGTTTTTTTTAAATCAGTAAGGGCTTTTTTATCACATATAGCATTTCTACATATGAAATTCTACAACTGGAGTCTCTTCGGTGCATATATATATAATTTCATTCATTCCGCTATCCCGGTATTTAATTGGTGACGAGTACTTTAGATTATTTCCGTCACAGTCAGTAAAATAGACTGACTAGTCTGTCTCAAATCCATGGGATTTAGCGTACTAGAGCCTACAGACTAGAGCAAACCCTAGTAAGCCAGGGGGCAGCACTAGTCAGTCTATTAGTAAAACTACACAAGCACGCGACTCCTTGACAACGACACAAGTAAACAAAGACGGCAGAGTAATCTGGACAAGGCAATGACGCATCATCCACGATTTTCATTAGGTTATCTTGCTTGAACACTTGCATTGTATTTACGGAATGTAATTATAAGTATCGAATGCAATATTTTGTAGTTTTATTGTCGTATAATTCCAAATGTAATTGGTCAACGTCATGAATAGCAAACGGAATTTTTTTTCAATATTTCCGTTTGCCCATTAATCTGCTCCGCAAAAATATAGTGCAGCAATTAAAGACGTCGTTAACATGGATCACACTTTGGAATTATAAGGATTAAACGCTGATTTTTAGGACATTATGTATGTATAAACTCCGGCAGCTTACTCACAAACTTTACATAAAGTCCTTCGGACTTAATTCAGTTTGTGAGTGAGCTGCCGGAGTTCATACATAGATAATTTCCTAAAAATGAGTGTTTAATCCTATAGTAAAAGCGTGGACCGTACCACATGTTTCACATGAAGCGCTAGCGCTCTTCATTTAAAATGCGCTACGATCCACACTTTTACACTCCAATGAAACTGCATAATATTCATTCAATTCTTAAGAAAAGCTGAACAGGAACAAATAGCCCAAAAGATCTTAATCGAAAACTAAAAATCTCCCTGACACCAGAAAAGAACATTGCCCTAAGAAGACGCTTCTTTTTTAAGATTTAGTTATTGTAACTACTAAGAAAAAGGGAGAGGGCTTATAATAATGTTGTTATAACTTGTGCCCGATCCCTTTGCTTATTCTTTTGAGCAATAAAATATGTTTAATTCAGAAAAAGTAAATTTTTCAAATCTTTAGCCAGTTTTTTTACATTTTCAAGCCGGTGTGGACGTCTTTGTTCTCTTCGCTAGTAAGAAAACAAGTCACGACTAATTTGTCAATAAATCTAAAAACAATCTGAAAACTTATTCATTCAGAGAAACAGGTTCTACAACAAAAAAAAAATGCCAATTATTAAATTTCTAGAATCTTAAGTTCGGCACTCCTCGCTTTACTTGCAAAATTTATTTTACTCGATGTGAGAATTTCTTATTCACGTGGTCTCGTTTTAGAAGCTATAATTCTGAAAAACCGTAATTACATAAGTTCATTTATATACAGTTCTTCAATATTAGCACCTTCTCTCCAAACTTCCGGTATTTTCGTCATATACAACTTTAAATCGGTCGTGTGACCCTCTGTTTGATAACAGCCGATCCCTTGAATAATAGTACGGTGTTGACAATTACTTGGAACTATGTTGTTCCTTATAGCTACGATATCAAGGCCCGGTTTCAAATTTTTTAAAACTTTACCTGGAATCTGGATTTAAGGTGGTTCGGGAGACTAAGCGAAATCCATTAGAATTTTTCAATAGTCTGCATAATTAAAAGATTGAACTTCCAAAAAATAAAATAAAAATTGGGGATCACGGACCATATAAGCTCACAATCTTTCACCGAAAATAGGGAATTTTTAGTTGAAATGTTAAGGAAAATTATCATTTTTAAAAAAAAAAATATTCAAGTTACACCCATGAGAATTTTGATTAATTTTTTTATATTGCTAGTCCCTGTATTTAACTCTCTAAAAACAAAAAGAAAAATGGGGGTCAAGGACCTTATTATGTAATTATTTCACAAAATCAAAATTTTCATAGTGATTTCTTTGTAAAATATTTTTTTAAATTACCTCCCTTGTTTAAATTTCCATTTCAAAGAATTTTACAGTATAAATACTATTCTGAATTTTTCGTCTAAAATGAATGCTAGACTTAGAGAAATGGGCCTATTAATTGAGTTTTAAGCAAAGAAATTTAAAATGTTTGTATATTTCATTAATGAAAAATACCTATCAAAGCATGAAACATGAAAAAAAAAAAAATGGCGGAATACCACCGATCCACCTTAATGTGATGCAATAACGTAAATTTCTTATATCTACTGGTATATCTGGAAAGTAAATTGGACAATATAAACAGCTGATAAAATATGTTGAAAAAAGACCCAACCAATACCGACACGAACAAATCTTATTCATAACTCATTTATAAAGAATCCAAAATGAACGACTTTATGGTTAAGAACAACAATGAAAGCGTTGTTCCATTTGCTTAATCTAACCATGTGTTTAAAGGGATTCCGTCAAATGTACATTTACTCTAATACCTTTATTTGTTTATTCAACATTAGTTGGGGAGGAAGCCAGTATTTCATGGCGGGAGATAAATCTGCTGTTAACAAGATTATGAAGCATATCAATATTGGTTTTTTTACATGTGAGTGCTTCAAAGACAGAAGATTATACAAAAATATTAAACCTGAAATGAACACTTCTACATAAAAATTATGTCTATAGTGAATTCTCTATTCCAAAGATACAGTTTCCAGATTAAATTATTGATGAAGTGTTCATTCTTCACAAACGATTCAAAAGTAAAGAAACAAAATTAATAATCGCATCCTCTTTAAAGTACCTCTTTCCATAAATCCTTATTATTTTATCATTTGTAAACAAAAGGCAATTTTTTTCTTCTTTTCTCTTCCCCAAAGTGTCTTTTTTTACATATTTAAAGATAATTTCTGTTTCTGTCACAAACTTCATAACTATTTCCTAGATATCTTAATAAAGTTTGATAACTTTAAATGTTGATGATAATTTGAATACATATTTAGGTTGTTCGAGCCCAATAAAAATATCAGACAGAACTTTTTTTTAATTTTAAGATATTTTGTAGTATTTAGCCCATTTGTTAAAAAATAGAATAAACAGGATACGTCACCGAGCATCTTTTCCTGTAATCAGGCTTTGAAAATCAGGCCAAATTCAGTATTTTTCAGCAATATTTACAAAGCATATATAGGAAACTGTGAGAACATGCATATTGTTAAGTTTTCAGATGAAATAAACATCCGATAGATTTTATTTTTTTTTCTGACATTTCAGTGGTATACATTTCAGCTATAAGTTGAGCTGATTAAATCCATATGTCACCGTTTGATTAAGAGAGATATGTTATATAGTTTACGAAACACACAATATTTGCTGTTAAAGGGGGCTAATTTGCGGGGAAATGTACGTAAATCTACTATTATGACGTCACAATGAAAAGGATAAGTAAAATATTCCGGCTTGAAAATCAAGTCAATTCCGCATCCGACTTGTGTTTCGCAAATGCACCAATCCAATGCGCTGAGTATTTGTGTCGATCTACCTTAAAATTCCCTATATGGATAATAGCCCGAATGTAGGAACAAAGTCACAGTAAAAAATTCACGGGAAAAAAGTCACGGATAAAAAGTCACAGGAAAAAAAGTCACAAGAAAAAAAGACACAGTAAAAAAGTCACAATGTATAATTGCAATTGCTGGTGATTTCAGAAAGTTGGTTACCATTTATATATTTGGGTGATTTTATGGGAAAGAAAGTAACATTTTTTCAGTGTCCAAAGAAGTTAGGTGTTAATTAATCATATACTTTACTTTAACATGCAAGCCATTTATGGTTACTAGTTTGTCTATCTAAGGACATTTTTTATTGATGTTTATTCAAAGATTTCTAAAGAGGAAGAATTTTTATTATTTAATGGGGGATTGGGTATAATCTGGTGTCATTTACTTCGAAACCATACTCTTAGTGTAAAAAAATAATGTTTTTATTTTCTTTTATATCAAATTCATTAAATGACATGAACTTTCAATCAAGAATTTTATCTTCCAAAAAATCCAATATAATTATAAAATGTGCGATAAATTTGTCTGAATAAGCTATTAATTAAGTATTACAGAAATACACAAAATTTGTCAAAATTGTTGAATATATCTTATATGATTTTTTGATATACCTTTATTTTTCACTTTTTCATAACTTTGACATTTACATATTTTCTTTTAATGTGACCTTTCTTCTGCCATATATATATTCCCATGCAGATTTATTTTTAACTTTTTATTATATACGAATTGTTCCTGTTTTCAAATGTGAATTTATTCTTACTTTTATTTTTCATCAATCATTACATTAACATTATTTTTTTTACCTAAGCCAAACAATATAAAACAAAGTTTTAATTGTGACTTTTTTCTTGTGACTTATTTTCTTGTGACTTTGTCCTATGACCTTTTCTCCTACAAAATTTGTGACTTTCTTTCGTGTGACTCTTTTTTCCTGTGACTTTTTATCCATTTACCGATAGCCCGCCCTATTAATATTCAGATTGAAGTAGATAATGCACTTCATTATGTCCCAAAGCCTGACAACAATAGATGAAGATGCACTTTATATTATATATATATGTCCAGTACTACATCTTGTTAACATAATTTGTATGGCTCGTAAAAATCTGTAATTATCCCCCTCCCCCTGTCATATAGTTTCCCTCTGTAACAATCCATAGGATAACAAAATACCTAAGTTACCGTAAGTTACTGTTAATTTGGTTTCTGAATTTTCGCATTTCGACAACTTATGTCTCTTCAGTCGAATCAAAACATTCAGAAATCCAAAATAGGACATAATGAAATTCATTTGTATAATCTATAATTTGTTTAGAAAGAAAAGTACATCGGCAAACGTGTACCAAAGCAAAAATGAGGAATGGGGAATTCTAAAATCATAAATCCAAAATCACGACAATTCATACCCAACACGAATTGAGACAGTATGACAAAGACACAACAAATAAAACAAAAAAGAAAAAAGAACGCCACATAACTAAAGCACCAAAATATAAACAACAATGTAAACAACTTCAAAAACTGAGGTATCATCGGGTGCTCCGGAACGGTAAAGCCGTCGGTTTGAGTAGTAAAAAGACAAGAAAGTAGGAGAAATTTCATTCAAAAAAATAAAGTTATGTATGATGACAATATTTATGAATTTTTCTCTCAAAAATCTGCATATTGTCTAGATAGAAAATTAAATTTGAATATAAGTTGAGATATTATATAAAACTAAGAAGTACTCTCCTCGTGCAAAGCTTTGGTGTTACTTATAAATCCTTCTGATTATTGGGTTGCTGTATTGCTAAATTAATTTTCAAATATTAAAAGTTCGGTAAACAGCGTCGCCTTCAGCTTTTGTAAGACTTATTAAGAAAGCAATCCTCCCTTTCGAACATTTGCAAAAAAATATCTAACTTAATTTAATTTAATGCTTTATTTATTTTACGAGGATTACAAACTGCCCAAAGGCTACAAAGTTGCTCTCCTTAACATAAACAGACAAGACAATATAATACAAGAACTCTCATTCACATATTCACACATACAATGTAGTATAGTCAAATATGATCTAAAATAAATTACATAAAACGTTTACTGTTTTCTATAAATTCAAACACATAATGAAATAACATTTTGTTGTCATCCATTGAGAAATCATCATTACCAAATACAACGTATAAAGATTTTAACTAAATAGTTGCATTAAATTTCTTTAAAAGATATCAAGTTTACATTTGGACGGAGCAATGCTCTTACTTTTTGAAAGTATAATATCTTAAATTTTTATATCCATCACACTGAATAAAAAAGTGCTCAATAGTTTCAGGCTTTTAAGTATTACATCTATTGCATAACCGAGAGTGAATTAAGTTATATTTAAATAAGTGATCATTTAAACCACTCAAGCCGAGTCTAATACGAGTATGGTTTATTTTACCCCTACCATGACCATAGGAATAAATTTTTTTGCAAAAATATTTGTTAATTTTTTTCTTTTAAAATATTTAAAGAACCTGATAATTTGTAATCAGCTGGAATATTATTCCACTCTTTAATCGTTGATGAAAAATAAGATGATAGGAGTTTAACTGTGCGTCCATGCAGGTATAAAATGTTTTCCATGCGACGTAAATTATAATTTTGTGTGTTATGAGTAATTAAGGGACAACACTCAAATAAATAATTGGGACACTCATGGTTAATAATCTTAAAGAATAGAATAAGTTTATGAATTTTACGGCTTGTCATCAAAAAATTTAGTCCAAGTTCATTAAAAGATCAATTTTAGCCAGTTTAGGTTAAGTGCTCACACATTAGAAATTGAAAGGGGCCGTTACAAGAAAATTGAAAGAAATATGCGTATTTGTCTGTCGTGTAATGATGAGAGCATTGAAGATGAATATCACTTCTTCTCAATATGTTTTCATTATGCATCACAGAGGAATATGTATATTCAGAAATTAAGTAAACATTCATACAAAATGTCAAAATCTTATATGACTATTACAGATATATCTTTTATATTCAATAATAATTCTATTGATATCTTAAAACTAACTGCCAAATTTATAAATGAATGTTTAAAGTTAAGAAAAAGCTAAAGTCTGTTTGGCATATTTCAATTCAAAATTGTAATTATCTGAAACTATATTTTTTCATTATTTCTAGTATTTATGATGGTGAAAACTGTCATGCCATGGTCAACATTGTCTTATATTTTCTTATATTTTCTATGTTAATTGTAATGCCATAACCATTTATTATGAATGTGTTTGAGCAATAAAATGTTATTATTAAAATGTTACTATTATTATTATTTAATAAGTCTGTGTTTTGTTATTTTAAAAAGCACCGGTTATAAGAATTGCAGCTCTTCTTTGTACTTTTTCTAAAAGATCACTTTCACTTTTTAGACAGTTATCGTATAATATATCAAAGAAGTTAAGAATTGGTAAAATAATACTTTTATATAACTTTTTTAGACACGTTCTTGGTAAAAGTCTTTTCATTCTAAACATGATATCTAATCTTTTGTTTCATTTCTTACATATTGTTAGTAGTAATATAATAAATTTGCAGACATAAAGCCAAGATGTATGTGTTCATTAACCTGATTTAAGATCACATTATTAAAAATAAGATCAGGATGAGGAATTTCTTTATTTTTATTACAAAATATCATATATTCAGTTTTATTTGGATTGAAGGTTACTCTCCACTGAGAGGCCCATTTACTTAAATTATTAAGATCTCTATTAAATACAACGAATCTAAAGTATCAATATCTTTTAATAATGTTGTGTCATCAGCAAAGAGTTTCATGGCACTTTCAATATTCTCATTTATATCATTTATGTACACTAAAAATAAGGGTTCTAATATGGAGCCCTGGGGTACACCTGCATTTGTATGTTGAACTGTTGAAGATTTACCACTTATAACAACTTTTTGTGATCGATTAAACAAGTAATTTTCAAGTAATTGAAACAAGCTTCCGCTAATTCCTAGTTGTTTTAGTTTACGAGCTACAAAGATATTATGGCGGGTGGTCGTGATGTGCTTTTGGTCCTGACAATTTATGTTTATTTTGCTAGTTTCTTTGGAAATTGTTCTTATATAACAACACCATGTGATGTTTTAAGGTTTAAGAAGTTTTATTTCGATATTTCTGGATTTCTGGTGTTAATTTTTTCCAAAAAGGTGACTTTGGTAAACTTTTGATTTATGTCGAGTCAAATAAAAAATATTTGTCAGTCAATGTATTGAACCATTACAATAATTTTATACGGAATGTTGGTTCTTCTAATCAAGGCTACAATTTTTCCTCCAAAATCAATATTTCTACTTTTTTTCCTGCAAAGCGGTGATATTCATCCACATTCTGGACCTTCTCCTCTAAAACGACAACCGAAATATCCTTGTCTTAAGTGTGCGAAGGGGGTTATAAAAACAAGTAATTTTATATGTTGTTTAAAATGTCATCAAAAAGTCCACACTAAGTGCATTGAAATTAAAACAAAATTTTAAGATAAAAAAATCAGCAGCCATTTCATCTGCAATCGTTTTTCGCTACAATCTCGTCCGTTCGCTCAAAACATACCAGAATATACGACCGACAATGGAAATAAACTGGAAGAAATAGAGAATGCCCAAACTTCAGAACAATCTTTATCTGTACCCATTCCATCTCCTACAGATACCCATAATTTTGCATCCTCTAAACAAAAAGGTCTTCACTTTCTTCATTTAAATGCGCGATCACTTTTACCAAAATTGTCAGAACTAAAAATAATAGCAATAAATACTAAGGCGGCAGTAATTTCAATCTCTAAAACATGGCTTGACGACTCTGTGACAAATGCTGAAATTTAGATCGAAAATTATACTATCATTAGAAAAGATAGATCTAGAAATGGAGGGGTGTATGTGCCTATATTAGAGATGATATATCTTATACTTTGGCGGATTATTTAGTAGTTGATGACTTGGAGTCGCTTTGGATTGAACTTATCTTACCCAAATCAAAACCAATTATTATAGGTACTTGCTACAGGCCACCAAAACAAAATAACTTTTCAGAATTATTTGAAACCATTCTTAATAAAATTATACCGGATTGCGAAATAATCTTTTTTGGTGATTTTAATATTTGTATGAGGAATAAAATATCACCTCTACTTAAAAACTACAATAATCTGCTTAATATGCTCTCCCTTAAACAGTTAATTGATGAACCAACTAGTGCTTTCTCATCGCCCTGATTTATCATGTTTTATGTAACAATGAGGAGAAAATAAGTCAGTCTGGAGTTCTAAAAGTTGGAATAAGTGACCATTTTATCACCTTCTGCACTAGGAAAACAACTAAATTAAAAACAGGTAAAGAAAGCATTGTTCGCGTGAGATCTATGAAACATTATACCAAAGAAAAATTTATCGAACAAATTGAAAATGCTGGTTGGTCTGCTCTCTATCTATGCAAAAACGTTAATAAAGCATGGAAGAAATTCAGAGAAATTTTCCACTCATCTCTTGATAAAATTGCTCCATATAAAGAAATTTAAATTAAACAATCAGAACCATGGATGACATCAGAAATACTAGAAAACATCAGAGATCGCGATAAACAGTTATAACTATTTCAGAAATCAAACAGTAAATACATATATTCTGAATATTACAAGTTAAAAAATAAAGTACAAAGGGAAAGGAAAAAAGCAAAAGAAGATTTCTTTTCTAATAAAATAGAAGAAAACAAAAACAATCCGAAAAAACTTTGGCAACAGCTGAAAGGTCTAGGTTATAGTTGTAAACCAAAAGAAAATGCAAGTATTGTTCTTAGTGTAGATGGTGGTACTTGCCACGATCGGAAGGAAATAGCAAATGTTTTTAATACTTTTTTCACTACCGTTGCATCGAAGCTTGTTGACAAATTGCCACCATGTCCTAACATATTCAACGTCTCTTCAAACCTTTTCAAACAATTCTATCAAAGAGTAACCACCGATCAGTTGAAAATTGAACTACAAGCCGTGGATAGCGAATGTGTCTATAAAGAAATATGCCATCTTAATTCATTTAAAAGTACAGGAATAGACGACATATCAGCAGGGTTCATTAAGGATGCTGTGAATGTACTAACCAAACCTATAACATCAACGAGTGGCATCGTTTCCGATGAATTAAAATCTGCACGGGTCAAACCATTATATAAGAACAGCAGAACTGAAGTAGGAAATTACAGACCAGTAAGTATATTGTGTATAATATCAAAACTCTTAGAAAAATCAGTGTATAAACATTTGGAAGATCATTTAATTAAAAATAATTTATTATACGAATTTCAATCAGGTTTTAGAAGCGCTTATGATGATAGATCTGCAAAAGGCTTTTGATACTGTAGATCATCAGATCCTATGCAGTAAGCTTCATGCGATGGGTGTGAAAAGTGTTAAATGGTTTGAATTGTATTTAACAGGACCAAGTCAACTGGTAAACGTCAATGGCACAGAATCTACTTATTTCAATATTACTTGTGGTGTTCCACAGGGTAGTATTCTAGGTCCTATGCTCTTTCTTTGTCACGTGAATGATATGGTCATCAGCATCAATCCTGATTGTAAACTTCTTTTGTATGCCGATGACAGTACTATTTTATTTTCACATAAGGATCCTGATTTTATAGCCGACAAACTCGGCAAAGAACTTGAATCATGTAGCCTGTGGCTTCTTGACAACAAATTATCCCTCCATCTTGGCAAGAATGAGTGCATACTCTTTGGACAAAAGCGGAAATTAACCAAAATATTGGATTTTCAAATTATTTGTAATTGTCATGTTATAAAATCACAGAGTAGCATTAAATATTTGGGTATTGAAATTGATCAAAATTTATCTGGTGAAAAAACTGCAAACTCTATCATTAAGAAAGTTAACTCTCGTTTAAAATTTATGCATAGGAAAGCGAATTGTCTGTTATCGGAAACGAGGAAAACGTTATCCATGGCTCTTATCCAATGCCATTTTGACTATTCACGTTCCTCCTGGTATGCAGGTATATCTAAATCTTTAAAACAAAAACTACAAGTGACTCAAAATAAAACAGTAAGATTCATCAAAAACTTCGGGCCACGAGAGACTATAGGAACACCGGAATTACAAAGTTTGAGATATCTGAACGTGGAGCAAAGAGTAAAACAATAAAGACTGAACCACGCGCATAAAATCTTTTATAATAAATGTCCATCATATCTAAAAAACAACTTTGTAAAAATAGATGAACACCGTAAATATAATACCCGATCAAGTCCCTTTAATTTTGTAACATAAGATTAAAGGCACAGAATCAACATCATTTTTTATAACGCTATCCAAGATTGGAACTCACTTCCTGATTAAATCAAATCTATCACCAACATAACTCGATTGAAAAAGAGAGTGAAATGTCACTTATTGTATATTGGGAAGAACTGATGTCACATTGATTCCACCTTAAAGACCAACTGCGCTACCATTTACGCCTGCTACTAATACTTTGACCTCAGAAATATTTATTAAATTAATTATATTACGTTTATACTTATTTTTGAAGGACCCCATTGGAAATAAACCGGAAGGTTTTCATGGGTTATCCTTGGTTGACGAGATCAACATAAGTTTTTATTGTGATGAAATATTTTTGGGGTCAAAAATTAATATGTTTTTAAATTATAAGAAATTTTTAATCACAATCTTAACTTATTGATTTTTAACCTTAATATATTTTACCTTTTACCTTTTTACCTTAAAAAGTAATCCATCATGCCAAACCTTGTCAAAGGCTTTAGAAACATCCATATATACAGCACATACATTTCTACCATTATCAATAGATGTATATATATCATAGATCATACTGACACGCAAATTTACAGTTGAATCATTCTTCTTGAAGCCACTGTTATTTTCAATAAGGGGATCATTTTCGATCAAATAATCATATAGTCTTTTAAAAATAATTTTCTCTAAACATTTCGATATTGTCGGTAATTATGCTATTGGTCTATAGTTAGTTTTGATTAGTTTATCTCCACTTTTGAATACAGGGCAAATATTAGATGTTTTCCACATTGATGGAAATACTCCATATGACAGACAATAGCTAAATATTTTTGTGAATGGTTTACATAAAGACTGAGCACATTTCTTTAGAACAATATTATTTAACCCATCAGCACCTGAAGATTTGTCGACATTGATCTTGGACAGTAAAGCATATACTTCATTCTCATCTGTTTGCAAAAGGCTTAATGTATTATTACAAAGCAAGTTAAATGGGGGAAGAGGGTGGGGATTTGTGTTATCTAATCTCATATGAGAAGAGAATAGTGTATTAAATAATTAAGCTTTTTTGTATTTCATCTGAAATCGTGTCCAAATTTTCACTTAAAGGTGGTATACAGTGTTGTGATTTAGAACCCAAAATGGATTTACTAAGTGACCAGATTTTTTTGGCATTTAATTTATCTTCTGAAAGTTTATTAATAGTGTTTTCAGTATACCTATTAATAGCATTGCGTTTAATTCTATTGGCTTCTCTTCGAGCTACTATAAGTCTCAATTTGTTTTCATCACTGGGAAAGTTCTTAAACCTATGAAAAGCTCTGTCTCGAAATCTGAAGGCCCTTCTGACCTCATTTGACACCCACGGTTTATCCTGTGGTCTAATAGTTACTACCTTCAGGTAAAACTGAATGTATAATCAACAATATCATCTATATCATCATCAATGAGGTAAGCATAGTCGAAAGGGGCAGAGAGTAGGGCATTATTTAAATCATTAAAATCTGCAGTTTTGTAATCCCAAACTTCACGAGAATAGGCATGTTGCTTATAAGTTTGAATGTTTAATTTACAATATACTGTACAGTGATCTAAATTAGATAGAGGGGAAGTAACACCAGAATCAGTTACCAAATGTGGAACATCACAGAAAATCAAATCCAGCAAGGTTGCTGTATTTTCAGAATATCTTGTGGATTCATTGATTAATTACTTTTGGAGTGTAAAAAACTCTATTGAAGTTTTAGATAAATTGCAATCAATACAAAAACCAGTTTCATCTATCGACAGTTATGATTTTTCTACACTTTATACAACACTTCCGCATAATCTGATAAAATCTAAATTGGGACAATTGATTAAATGGTCTTTTAAATTTTCTGGACTGCAGTTTATTTGTTGTAACAAAACGCAAGGATTCTTTTCTTCTAATATCACTTACAACAATCATTCCGCCTGGACGTGTGATGATACGATTAAAGCACTTAATCTTTTGCTTGACAACATTTTTGTTCGTTTTGGCAACATTGTTTATCAACAGGTCATTGGAATTCCCATGGGTACAAATTGTGCACCTCTCATTGCAGATCTTTTTCTTTTCTGTTACGAACGTGACTTCATGAAAAAATTACAAAATGGGACCATACAAAACAGTGATCAACTTATTTCTATTTTCAACGATAAAAGCAGGTATATTGACGATATCCTTACTATTGACAATCCCCAGTTTTAAGATTATGTCGACATCATTTACCCACAACAACTGAAACTTAATAAAGCTAATAATGATTCTAAGAATTGCCCTTTTCTGGATCTAACTATCATCGTTGACTCTGGTAAAATAAAAACTAAAATTTACGATAAAAGGTATGATTTTGATTTCAGTATTACTAATTTCCCTTTTCTTGACGGCAACGTTCCTCTAGCCCCATCCTACGGAGTTCATATTTCTCAACTGGTACGATTCGCACGCGTTTGTTCTACTCTTGACGACTTCAATGAACGTAACCTTACTATTACTTCAAAACTTTTGCAGCAAGGTTACAGATTTCATAAATTGTTAAATACATTTAAAAAGTTTTATCGAAGATATGAACATCTGACTTCTAAATATATTGTCACTCGCAAACAGCTTATTTCTAAGGGCATTTCCCATCCTCGGTTTTACGGAAATGTTGTTAAAAAATGCCAGAAACTGATTAAAAATCCAGAAAAACTGGGACGTAACTTACATTCTTTACGCAATAGGGGATATCGACAGGATATTCTGCACGTGTCCGTTAAATTAGCTTTGGGATCCAGTGACCTGAGGATTTTACACACATACTGGCCTCTCACTGATACTGCCGATGTCTACTGAAATACATGACGATTCTTTACCAAACCCATTGGGAGTTTTGAATTTGATTTTCCTTCCGTAGTGCGACAGTGTTTTACCAGCGGACTAGGCTCCTTGAGCTAGCCGGCAGTTTAGCGGCGAGCACTCTTTGACCCATCTTTCAAAATTACGTTTTGTCCCCCCATTTTTCTTTTCTAGATTGTGGTCATGGAGTTAGTAGTCTACCTGTATGGGTTTTATTCGTATGTTTATTCTACGATAGGGAAACGGGACAGAGAAAGGAGAGGTTTGGGTACCCATAAACCGGTTTAACCCTACCGCTGGCTTTTGCTAGTGCCGGTACAAAGTCCGGCTGTCCCGAGTTCCTATCGTTGTTTATGTTTGTCTTTTGTATTTTTATTGTGGGTTTTTTTCTTGTGCAGTTCCTATTTACTTTCTGGCATGTGGCTATGTTTTTAGGCCATTGTAGGTGTTTCCTGTTATCTTTTTTATTCCATCTAAAATATCTTGTAACTGTCAATTCAAACAATTGTTTACGAAGTTCACTGTTTTAGTGGTTATCATACCAATTTATACATGTATTTGTAGAGACTTTGTCTCATTTGCATTTACTCCATATCCCTTCATTGTTAATTTTAAACTGGAATTTGTCTCTCCTGCAGTGTGGAGTCCGTAAAAAGATTCCCCGTGAGAGAGATGTATGCTCTATATACATTTCAGTTATGGTGTACTTTTCTTGAGAGAATCTCTCATATGGATACGCTATCACACTTTCGTATTTTGGCCTTTTTTAATTTTTGTAATCTAAAATTGTTATTCTGACCACCTGTTTATTGTGCCCACATCTCATGATTTTATTATGCCAAGTTTTCTTACAATTGGCTCGATGAGTGCCCCGTTGTTGTTTGAATGTTGTGATCGTCTTTTCTCGTCTTTTTGTCGGGCAGTGGATGACAGCGATTGTAAGAA
>MJUU01074321.1:8869-24930 GCA_002080025.1 Modiolus philippinarum
GGCATTGGCGGCGGAGGAATTTTTTCTGTCAAATTCAAGCAGGAAGTACCGATCCTTGTGTTGTTCACTTCCGGGAACCAGTTCTTTCTTATATGCAAGTTAAGGGGGGTTGATTTTCTCATGAGAGTTTCTTGAAAGATGCCTCTTTAAGTTGAGACACGTGTCACTTCATTTGAACTTTTAGTAAAATTTTTACAAAATTTGAAACATGCGCAATTTAACATGGGAGTCTATGGGAGACTGAATTAGTGGTGTTATACCTATTGTTTAATGCTATGGTAAAGGACCGTTCAATTTATTCAATTTTGCCTTGCTAAAATATGAAATTACCTAATCGGTGTATAGCATATGCAATGATGTCATTTTTCCAGTTTCGCCAATTCTTGATGATTTTGACAGCACGTACACAGGTACAAGACTAAAAAGAGTACAATAGTTTTGATCAAATCTGGATATTATTGGTGTCTAAAATCTAGAGTTTGAAAATTTATTATTTATCTTTTTTGAAATGGCAAAAAAAAAATGAAATTTTGAGATAAAGATGGAAAAACAATGCATAGCATTAATACGCTTCTATGAAAAATACCGTTTGTTGCTTAAATCTTGATTTTCGCTGGAAAGCATGGACTATGGGTTTATGCCGAAACACGCTTTGTAAGGCCATTACCGATTCTTATGGTCCATCTACATGTATATAAAGCTGATCAACTGTGGCCCTGAAATGGAACTTTTGTTGTTAATGTCAAGAAGAGAAAAAGACCTATTCTAGATGGAAGAGAGTACAGTGAGAAAATACAAATGTACCACAAGCGGGTAGTTGTCGTCATAACCCGACAACTACATTTCTAACCATTTTTATCAATCTTATCATGTTATTATAAATATTGGTGCATCCGTAAAGACCTGACATTTCTAATTTCGAGTGGATTCTGATCTATTTAATTATATCTGAAATATTGCTATAAAAAAAGGCACGAATTAAAGAAAAAATGTGCAGAGTTGAAATGGAGATCGATGGAAAGCAAAATATCGAGTTAAACGGATGCATCTACAAAGTGATTACGCAATAATTCTTCTTTGCCGAATAGAGCTTAATAACTGACCAAGCTACGTGCCTTCAAAATTCTTAATAAATATAAAACAAATGGAAGAAATAATAGGATAAAATATAACTACGACTGACGAGATGTAAATTCATCGAAATGGGGCCTTATCTGCAACAGTTAATTTCAAATGTAGTGTTGCGTTTCACTCAAATTGTAATGGTCAAATTCCTCAGTGGAAAGATGTTCTCGATAATCTCACATCCTTAAACTCTAAGTTGGGCTTTGACTTCAGACGCATGTATATATGTTCATGTCCATATTTATTTATTTCAACGGGGAAGGCATACAATCAGACAAACTTTATTCAATCAAGGATATTTGTTTCCACCTTAAAAGGTGCTATAACTAACAATTCAAAAGTACATACACAGTTGAGTTCTAATCTATAAACTCCTGACCATCTTATCACAGAAAACGGTACAAAATGTACTTTTGAAATGTTTGCAACAAAAGATCAGGAAATGCAACTTGTTGAACTTTCAAAAGCATAAAATCAAAACTTCCATCATGAAATTCCTAGCCCAATTAAATCACGTCTGTGTCGAATGTGATAATATCTCAAATGAAATTAAATATTTGTTTTCAACATTTGAAATACACGCTTTGCATAGCATAAAGATATTTTTAAAAGTTAAGGTTGTTTAAACACAAATTCAATCATTAAATTTGCATTGGCGAAACGATAAAAATCGCTTTCTAATTTGTCTTTAGCGAGAGCTGTCAATGCATATCTTTTTAACAATGATGACTTAATCCCATATTAATGGAAATTACTACATATTTACTTTAAAATTTCCCTTCGATAATGAAGCACTTTCCTTTGAGTTTTAACAATCAATCTTAACAGGCAATATAAAACTTTTTTTACAACATCTAATCTCCAAATCCCAACATTAAGGTTAACAATCAAGTTTAAATCTGTTTCCTGGCATCGATGATCTCTAGCACTTCGTTTAGTCTCTTTTGTTCTGTTTTTCACTTCCAGAAAATCCTTTTTTATGTTTTTTTTTTTAGTTTTCTCCTTTGTGTCAATGAGGCCGTCCTCTATAGATAAGAGCTTAATTGTCTGTAATCCAAGTGCTAGGTAGTCGTACGTACAACGGAAAATCTAATGTAATCAAATTATCTGACTTATGGAACTCTTCTGTGTATACATCCTTTTCATACAGTTATCAATATATATTTCCATGTTTCGTAGCAAAAACGCAAAAATACTGTCTTAGAGTCACGTACCGGTTTAATTTTGGTTATTTGTTTAATCCTTCGGAATTAAATCATAAAGATGTTTTAATGATGTAAATGAGTTTATATTTTTTTATGACATTGACTCTTTTGCATTCTATCTTTATTCATTGCCTTGTTCATACAAGGCTGAGCTGGCATAGTTACATTTGTTGATAAACAAAAGTGCACAAAACCATCAACAGCGCATAAGAGGAGGTTAAGACATATGGAGACATATTAAGATAGTTTTGACAAATTAAAGAAAAATATGAAAGAGAATCAACAACCGTTGTTGGACGCAAATGGATGTCAGACGATTGAGCGAAAGTTTGGACATTTTACATCACAGATAAACACAAAATATATCAGCCCACATGGTAAACGAAACCCATAGTTTGGCCGAGAAAAGACGAATTATAACAGTCGAAAACAAACTCACAAAGAAAAATTAAGACCCAGAAGAGACTCGAAAAAAAAAACAGTTCGACCTCGTGTAGTACCCCTCTATCAAAGTTTTACACCTCATCCCCTTGGTAAATGCTAGGAGAGGGGAGTTCCGGATCTTTACAGAATTGATAATCATGTAACCAAAGGAAAACTGACAAGATAAGTAGCACTACTTTACTTAATACTGGTACATGTAGTTTTAAATGTAAACATGACAAACAAATTTATTCAGATACTTCTGGTTTTATTGATAGAATGAATCCCAATAATAAAACTAGAGAATGACTTGTCCTCACACAAGGTTGAATCAAACTGAGATTTCTTAGTAATGGAATTTGTGTCTATCAGACACATTTGAGGCCCCCGCTAAACACATGTTACCATAGGAGTTTGATAGATAAACTATGTACCCTCTATTACTAAATCAACAAAAAACTTAATAAGTTTAACAATGGTTAATTTTGAAAAAAAATAGACCGAAATCAAAAAAAATACCACATGCACATCTTCAATATATAACAAACGATCTGCAAAATTATACTTTCTAGCATCAAAACCGTAGGAGTTGTGCGTACAAACTATAGTAGTTAAGAAATGACAATTCTGCCACCAGACTATTTTCAAGCAGAAATCCTGCATAAAAGCCAACCCCGGGGGCCCGGGATGCAAATGGATATTGAGCGAATAGGGGAATGCTTAAAATTGCTGGGAGGCAAGGCACCTGGGGCTTAGAGGGTCCTTTCCGATGGGGAAATGCCTCGTCGGAAAAGATTTTTTCTCGAGTAATTCTTACTGAATTATCACCCCTGATTTTCGGGGGGAAATAGCATTTTTGCAAATTATTCGCGCCAGAGACTAAGGAAGGGAGAAAGAACCTGCGAGATTTGCTAAAATATGTCCCTGATGAGATTTCAATAATTTTCGCCGGTGTCTGAAGGTATGCAGGGGGAAAGGTGTAAATTATTTTGGCCATATGCAAATTTTCCTGACCTTCTCCAAGCATTTACTGGAATCAAGTTATATAAATACCGGTCAAAAATCTATAATTAGTAACACTATGCACAAGCCTGGTGACCGAGAAAAATCACCAGACCACCTTAAAAATTTTCCAAATTTGAATAATATATAGGGAATAATACATGGCAAAATCCGTTTCACATGCCATATCATCCCGAGTTACCAATATCAGCCCGAGGGCCTCTGGCCCGATGGATGATATTGGTCGAGGGATGATACGGCATGTGACACGGATTTTGCCATCTATTATACAGTTTATCATATATTTAAACAGAGGACTACTTTTATTCCCAAAAATACTGTCAAAAATTGAAATTGGTAAAAGAAAATGCATGTATTTTGAAGAAGAAAATTTCAAAATGGACGGAAAAGAGTGGAGGTGGTTGGAATAAAATCTAACATGTAAAGGGGTTTGTCAGATTTTTTTAACTGATCCTAACAAAACAAAAAAAATTCACCCAAAATCTTTTTTTGTTACCCAACAAAAAATTTTTTAGCCCCTCCGAAAAAATGTTCCCCCCAAAAAAATTTTTTTACCCCCAAAAAATTTTTTACCCCCATTTTTTTAAAATAAAGTCGAAATTGAAAAAAAGTTTTTGGAAAAAGGGTATGATACAGGGCTAGCCATGCGATAAAGGGTGTGTGATAAAGGGTAAGCCATGCGATAAAGGGTATGCGATAAAGGGTATGACGTCATAGTGTGAATACGGAATGAAAGTCATGCACTGTATTACATATTCAAAACGTCTGTATTTATTACTAAACATATGATAAAAATAAAATTATGCCATCCAAGATAATCAGGAAGATTCCGTCTGCGAAGATAACAGACATACTTCATCTCCCGAAATGCAGAAATTCTGCAATACCCCGCTGAAAAGGAGAAGGGGCACCTTTGCAAGGGCAAAGCGGGGAAAGATGGACTTTGCTGGAGGCATACCCAGCGGCAAGACGACGCCGATCAGCCGATGGGAGGGAAATTTAGGGTGGCCGAGACCATAGGGGAACTTAGGAAAATCGCCAAGGAGGAAGGGGTGAAAGGATATAGCAGAAAAAATAAGCTCGATTTGGTGCGGCTCATTGAGAAATTCAAACGACGGGAAATGTTCACCAGGAAGCAGCTCAAGGCGATCGCGAGGCAAAGGGAGATCACCAATATCTCCCGGCTGAAGAAATATCAGCTGGCCGAGAAGGTGAAGCAGAGTATTGCAGAAGCCGCAGGGCCTTGGGTGGGGTATTTGGCACGGTGATCATCAAGCCAAAGACGCAGCAGGACGTGGAGACTTTCATCAAGCTAAGTTGGGGGAAATCCGAAGCACGATTTCGGAGGGGTTGGCGGAAAAGAAGGGGTTCAAAGCGGAAATAATCCTCCACGTAGAGATGGTGAAGACCGGTCCGGCGACCCGAGAGAATATCTACGCCAATCCTAAATTCCGGTCGGCCTTGATGGTAATCACAGAGTCGGCAGATTTGGACAAAGTGATAGGGCGGATGGAGGATAAGATCATTGAGAGCATGGCAACTTTCCAGGCTTGGGGAGCGGATGGACCTTTTGGGCGCGTCGAGAAGCTGGAGATCCAGCTGAATGAGTACAGCCTTCAAGGGAAGCTCATATATCCCACTTTCCAAGAAGCTCGCGGCCAAGAAGGCAATAGTAAACGTGCGAAATGAGGATCAGCAGTGCTTCAAATGGCAGACCAGCCGAGTCAAGCAGTACGAAAAGTGGGCGGACGAGCTCAGGTTTGACGGCATCGACTTCCCGGTCTCACTCCGGGCAACCGATAGCTCAATGAGGGGATCAAGGTCAACGTATACGGATTCGAGGGAGAGATCCGCCCCATCAAGATATCCGAAAAGGATGATGCCGGGGCAAAGCACGTGGATCTCATGCTTGTGGCTAACGATGAGACGAAGCACTACTGCTGAGTGACGAATCTCTCTTGACGGCGCAGGTGAGCGATCACGAGGGGGAAGCTTACTTCTGCCGCCGATGCCTGAACCACTTCATTCGCAAGGAAAGCTTGACCAGCACATGGAATATTGCGGTCAGAAGAAGGCTGTGAAAATCGAAATGGCGAGCGAAGGAAGCTACGTCAGCTTCTAAAACTACATCCGATCAATGAAGGTGCCATTCGTCGTCTACGCCGACTTCGAGTGCTTCACGACCAAGGTGGGGCCTGAACCGGCAAAGGCTGGCATAGATGGAATCGTGCAGCTGTTAGGGCGCATGATTAAGACGACCATCCAGAAGGCAGAAGGGGGCGAGCCGTCCGAACCTCATACCAAAATTCTCCTGAAGCACGTCCCATCGGGATTCTGCTACCATATCAAGTGCTTCGATGAGACGGTATACGCCAAGGAGCCGGTGATCTACACCATGCAGAGGGAAGGGGAGGATGTGGGGCAGATCTTCGTGGATAGGCTGACGAAAGATATCCGCGAGATCTATCAGCAGAATGATTTCAAGAAGCCCATGGTGATGGCGGAGGAAGATAAGATCGCCTTTGCGGAAGCAACCAAGTGCTTCATCTGCAACCAGGAGCTTGGGGAGGACAGGGTGAGGGACCATTGCCACTTCACGGGCATATTCAGAAAGCCGCGCACAATGAGTGCAATCTGAACTATCAGGCGCCGAAATTCATCCCAGTCATCTTTCATAACCTGGCCGGCTACGATGCCCATCTCTTCATCAAGGCACTGAGGGGAAGATCGACTGCATCTCCAACACCGAAGAGCGCTATATATCTTTCACCAAGAGCTAGCGGTCGGCTCATACAAGGATAAGAAGGGGAAAGAGAAGACGCTTTATCAGCATCTCCGATTTATCGATAGCTTCATATTTCATGGGGGCAAGCCTGCAGAAGCTAGTAGAATCCACACCAGCCGATGCCTTGACCAATATGAGGCGGGAATTAGGGGCCAAGCCGATTGATCTGGAGCGCTTCATGATTGGGCACTTTGAATCGGAGAATGGGCGAAGCATCACCTTGCGCGAAGTGATCGACCGGGAAAAGTGAGGCATATCGTGACGCACCAGGAAGACTATGATTTGAGGAGAAGATTTATCAAGAGAGAGAAGGTGGATAAGGATGCTCAGCTGACGCTCTTGAAGGATTACTTGGCCCGCACCAATTCCCTGGGAGAGTGCCCGATTTGGGAGGTATTCAACGGGAGAGAAGATCGGCCACCAGAATATCAGTCGCCGCATCCGGCATACCCTATGCGCAGATCATATCATCGATATCGATATGAAGAATGCGCATCCGAAAATGGGATCACGCGCACGGGGCTCGACGCATATATCAGCGACCGGGAAAAGCTAATCGTGGACCTGATGGCCTACGAGGGAGTCAGCCGGGACGATGCCAAAACCTACCTGCTCGCCATCATCAATGGGAAGATCGTCAGACTCAAGCATGACGCACCAACCTGGCTCCGGGACTACTATGGGGAATGAGGCAGATCATGGAGGAACTGATAAAGCTGAATCCTGAAATACATAAGCTCGCCTGCGAATCCAAGGAGAAGAGGGGGACGGATTACAATATCGAGGGCACGACCGTGAATTACGTCATGTGCTCCCTGGAAGATAAGGCCCTGATGGCGGCCTTCGACTACCTGACCGAGCAGGAGATTGAGGTGGGGTCGGTCGTATTCGACGGGCTGATGATTCATAAGAAGGGGGTCCCGCGCACCAGACTGCCCGAGATTCTCCAAGGCGGCTCTCAGAGGGTGAAGGAAGTCTTCGAGGCTCATACCTTCACGGTCAAGGAGATGGATGAAGGGTACGATCGGGCAGAGAAGCCATCACTTAGACCTGCTTCTGCGCAAAGGCGTCTATCCATACGACTATATGGCTCCAGGAGACCCAGCTGCCGCCCAAGGAAACCTTCTCCAGCACGCTCACCGGTGAGCATATCAGCGAGGAAGATTACGCTCACGCTCAGAGGGTCTTGGGGCCTTTTGATGCAAGACCATGCGAGATTATCACGACCTCTATCTGGAGACTGACGTGGTCTTGCTCACCGACGTCTTCGAGAATTTCAGCGAAATCTGCATGAAGCACTATGGTCTCGATCCGGCGCACTACTACACGGCGCCAGGATTAGCTTACGACGCCGCGCTCAAGGTCAGCGATATCAAGCTTGAGCTTCTCACCGACCCCGATATGCTGCTCATGCTTGAGAAGGGGAATCGCGGGGGCTGACCATGGCGTGTCAGAGATATGCTCGGGCGAATAATCCCTACATGCAAGATTTCGATTCGAGCAAGCCGACTAACTATCTGATGTATCTGGACGCGAATAATCTCTACGAGTCGGGACCTGCCAACCAGATATTTCCAGTGGGTCGATCCCTCGGAAGTCCCAGACCTCAGCACGCTCGACGAAGAGGATGAGCAAGGATTCATCTTGGAAGTGGATCTCGAATATCCCGGGGAGCTTCACGATCGCCACAACGATTATCCCCTCGCGCGGTAATCCATGGTGATCAATGGAGTCAGGAAACTGGTGGCCAACCTCCATAACAAGGAGAAATACGTAGTCCACTACGTGAATCTCAAGAAGTATCTTGCCCGGGGTCTGAAGCTGAAGAAGATTCATAGAGTCCTCCGATTTACCCAGAGCCCATGGCTGAGGGCATACGTGGAGAAGAATACGGCTTGCAGGGCGGCATCTTCCACCGCCTTCGAGAAGGAATTCTACAAGTTCATGGTCAACTCAGTATTTTGGAAGACCATGGAAGATATCCGCAATAGGGTGGACGTGCGGCTGGTGAATGGCGAGAAGGTTGCTCAGCATCTGCTACATGGATACCGATAGCTTGATCTGCGATATCCAGACGGCGGACGTATATAAGGATATGGCGGAGAGCGTGCAGCAGTGCTTCGATACGTCCAACTGTGCCCCAGACCATGCCTCCGGGATCCAGGCCGGCGTGAATCAGAAAGTGATCGGCAAATTTAAGGATGAGTGCGGCGGCCGTCCGATGACCGAGTACGTTGGTCTCCGGCCGGAAGCATATGCCTTTGAAGTGGATCGCGAGGACTGCAAGAAGGCTAGGGGCGTAAAGAAGAGCGTGTCGAGGAAGATTCTGGACTCGTAGGTAGATATATCGGATTGCAGCAATACCAATGGCGGCTGGAGAGACGTGGATCTCGATATGCAAAAGTATGGCGTGCTAAATATCCCACTCCCCGTGACGGATAATGAGCCCATTTTCAAAGCCATCTACGACCGCCCGCAAGCGGATCTAGACGCATGAATGCTCTTCGTCGAGCTGAAGCATGCGTAAATCAAGACTTTCTCGTCTCCCACGACCGGAAAGCCTGCAGGGAATTATTGCCAGTTGGATTGCTTGACCCATGAATTGAAAGATTTTGGATATCCTAACCATTTCTCGAAGATTTCCTTGACCCCACCCCTGGTTCGTCGCCGCAGGATATCCTCGATACGATAGACGTCCTGGTCGCTGCGCTGGAGCTCGGGCTCGTAGAAGGATCCCTGGATCTCCTCTCCATGGAAATCCTTGAGGCGATAGGTCGGCGGCTGAGTGTCCATGACCTGCGAGACGGTGAGGACTTCCTCTTTCCAGCGGGGCGTATATCCCTTTTCGAAGATGCCCCTCTTCTTAGCAATCCGGAACCTATCCCCATGCTCGAATCGCGGCGGCTGCATGGGAGGAAGATCTCCGTAGAGATTCCAGAAGACCTTCGCATGATTCTCCTTTGGGCTGGCGGCGGCGGGAGTCATCTTGATGGATCGATGCTTCGAGATGTTATACTTCGGACTAGATCCTCAACGATGGGAAGGTAGGCGCGCGTGCTATTAGCCGAGAAATATTTGAACATCCTCTCCTTCATGGTGCGATTGATGGGCATCGACCAAGGTTTGGGGTGCCGTCTGCCTTCAGACCCTTATGAAGCTTGGTGCTGGGCCAGTGGAATTATGCCCCGGTAAGTGCATTTCCACAGGCATGCGATTGAGCATCTTATTCCAGAGCCCAGCATCCGACGCAGCTATATATTGGGACTTCTGGGAGCCGCAGACGGCGCAGGTTCCGACCTTCCGCAGCCTTCCAGTGCTTGCCACCACTTCGCAGACTCCTAGCGTATCAGTGGGCTTTCCGCATTTCACACAGTAGATCATGCTTTATCTATATAAATGGACGTGCACGATATCTCTTACGATTCCGCCACACCCACCAGGAGCAATCACTTTCTGCTCCCCCAGCGATCGATTCGCGGTCTGATCGTCGGCAAGTCGGGCTGCGGCAATACCATGCTGCTGAATAATCTTCTCCTACGCTCTGGGTGGCTGGATTACGATCGCTTCTACGTCTTCGGGACATCTCCAGCCCATCTATCAGCTCTTGCGAGCGGCGCTGGAAAAGGGTCCGACCAAAGAGGCCGTCCGAGAGCTTCTGGCCCTGCAGAATGAATATCCTCCGCTAGATCTCGTCGAGACTCTTCCCCGAGAGCCTGATGGGATCGATGTCTCCTTCGAGCAGGATGGCGACGTGTCCGACCCCCGCGAGCTCGATCCTACGGATAAGAATCTGATGGTCTTCGACGATTTGATGCTGAGCAAGCAAAATAAGTGCGAGGATTATTACGTGCGCGGCCGCCATAATAACGTCGATTGCTTCTACCTCTACCAGAACTACTTCAAGCTGCCACGGCAGACCATCCGGAAGAATCCCAACTTCATTTGCCTCTTTCACCAGGACGATCGAAATCTCGACCATATCCATCGCCACTTCTGCACGGACTTATCGCTCGACCAATTCAAGATCCTACGCCGCCGATGCTGGTCGGAGCCCCACGGATTCGTCAATATCGATCTGAGCAGTCCCCGAGAGGCCGGAAGATATCGGTCCAAACTAGATGAATTCTTCGTAGTCCAAGATAAATTATGAATCCCATGATGAAAGATTTTCATTTGGCCCAATTCGTCGAGCAGATCATCCCTTGGACAGATCTCTGCAGCAGGTGCTCGCTCAAGCATCACCTCAAGCAATTCAAAGATCTCGGGCGATGCTGGTGCGGAATGGATGATCCGAGAGTAGGTCTGGAGAATCGCGGCGATCTCTGCCAATCTTGCATATCCCAGCGCCTGCAAGCCGATCTGGCGGCGTGCGGTGAATGCCGATGCCCGTGCAAGCATTGGTAGATAGAAATGGAGGCTGGAGAGTGCGGAAGATGCGGATTGGTATGGCTCATGCCTCGTCACGCCCCGGACGATATCAGCACCTCGGGGAGATATAGCACCAAACCCCGTCCTTTGCCCCAGCCTCCCTGCGGTCAAAAGGTGGTGAGAGGGCATCCATGCCAGCTTCCTTGCCGACCTGGAGAAAATATGTACGCGAAGCATATCGCCCTATCGTCGAAAATTCGCTGCCAGCACGAGTGCAAGACCGGAAGAATCTACATGAAGACTTGCCCGAAGGATCCACCGTCCGCCGCCTCCATCGTCCGAAGCCCTCTCAATCGCCAATCGCCCTTCCGAACGCCAAACGCTTCCCCGAATGCTCCTCAAAACGCCCTCTCAATCGCCAATCGCCCCTCCGAACGCTAAACGCTTCCCCGATCGCCCGTCCGATTAGAACGCCCCCACAATCGCCCTCTTTAACCTCCCTCCCATAATCCTCTCACGCTCGGAGGTTGTCGACTGGGCCGCCAAGTATGGCCCATGGTGGTGAGGTCGTCCGCCTTTTCGGATGCTCACGGGTATCCGAAAAGCAATTATCGTAGGCATCCCTTTATAAATGAATTTGATCAAGATCACGAGCAAGGAGCAGCGCGATGCTCTAGCCAAATCGCTGCACGACGTGAAGCAGATTATCAAAGCGAGTCAGCTGAAGAATCGCTTGGACAAGCTGGGGGTAAGTCGAGACCTCGGCAGATTCTTCAAGCCCGTTGTGGAAGCCCAGGAGAAAGCCGCCTTGGAAATCACCAAGAATCTGTCGCCCCCACTCCCAGCCCCTGCCTTGCACCCTCCTTCAGACTTTGCAGATCCGCTTCCTATCGAAGAGGATCCCGGCACCATCCTAGAGCCCCAGGTGCAGCACTATCTTCAGATGAGTGTGACCAATCAGGCGGATCATACCTTTGGGCTGAGATCGGAGAATGGCGGAATTTTAATCGGGAATGCTCAGGTAACCTTCCACGGCGACGATCTCCTGGTCAATGACCAGCGATATAAGGGGACGCCTGGGCTCTAGGAGATCATTGTGAAGAAGAGACCCGAAGATTTCGAAATGGAAGATCTGGAGGCTATCTAGGCGATATCCTAAAAAAGACCTATGCGATCTACAAGAATTATAGCGCCCTATCCAAGACCCCCAAGTCCAACCGCAGCTACAAGTGGAAGGCTATCGTATCCAATATCTATGATGAGGATAAGAAAGGGAGCGGGATATGCTCTTCCTTCCATCAGATCCGACGCAGCTGACCGAGCGCTTAGATTTATGCGCCGAGGCTTTCAAGGCTGGAAATACCGGCGTCCGCAATGATATCGTAGCCATCCTCAACGCCCTCCGGAGTGGAAAGTATATCGATAATGCCAGATATAAGGGCCTTCATCGTAATATCCTTAAATAAACTATGTTACTCACGAAGCCCGGATATCGCCGCAAATATGCGGTCGGGGTCGGGGAATATTCGATGCCATGAAGAATCTGCTCGGGAGAGTCTTCACTTCTGCCGCCGCCAAGACCCAGGGGAAGAAGGCTGCTATCGCCGCCATCAATGCAGCCATCAAAGGAGTTGAGAAGGGTGGCACCAAAGCCGCGGATCATCTGGTTAGCAAGATCCCTTCCAAGCCCAAGCCCAAGCCCCAGCTCATATCGAAAGCCGCCGCCATCCTATCGAAGCACGAGGGGAATATCCATAACCTCATCGCAGACGCAGGAATCGCACGCATGCATACCCCTAAATAAATGGCCGAGATGATGAATCTTCGTCAAGACCTAGTCTTCGACAAAAGCATCCAGGAGTACGAATTCAACGAATACCATCCAATCACCGGGACGCGGCTAAATAGCTCCGCCACCGAGATCCGCTTCAGCATCGAGTCGCAGGATATCTTCCTCCATCCATTTCAGAGCTACCTTTTGCTGGAAGGAAGGCTACAGAAAGCTGATGGGTCGGCCTTTGCCGATGCCAATCTCATCTCCCTCATCAATAATGCGATGATGTACCTCTTCAAAACCATCAGCTACAAGCTTTCCGGTCAGACGATCGAGCATTTGAACGATCTCGGGGTCGCCACCACCATGTTGGGCCTTCTCACGTATCCCGACGATTTCTACAAGCCCCAAGGCCTCAACCAGGTATAGGTCAAGGATACCTCCTCAGACGCCGCTGCCGAGAATATGGGATTTGTTGCGCGTAAGGCATATGTCATCGCCAAGCCCGCAAATAAACGGACCTTCTCCTTCACCATTCCCTTAAAGCATATCTTCGGCTTTGCCCTGGACTACGAAAAGCTGGTATACGAATTCAAGCATGAGCTCACTCTCGTCCGCGCATCGGATAATGACGCCGATTTCAGAGATGCTGCCAATATCATTGATCCTGGCAAGATCGTCAGCAGCAATCTCTCCTGGTTCATCCCCCAGGTGATGCCCTCCGACGAGCAGAAGCTGCGGCTCTATAAGACCATCGAGAGCAAGATGAAGCTAGATATCGGTTTCCGCATGAGGCAGTTCGATTCGATCGCCGTCCCCGAAAGCAATAAATTCACCTGGCGCCTCTCCACCAGAAGCAGCCCCGAAAGACCTCGATGGATGATGGTCGCCTTCCAGACCAATAAGAGTAACGATCAAGAAGCCAACCCTGCTATCTTCGACCACTGCCGCGTGAATGATATCTGGGTCACTTTGAATTCCCAGAAATATCCCGAAACGGATTATAATGCCTCCTTCACGAATCAGAAGATCTCCAGGCTCTATAAGGAGGCCGCCGATTTCTGCTGGAAATTCTTCAATATGGATCACCTGGTGAGCAATTCAGGCATCAACCCGGCTGACTTTACGGATCTCCATCCCCTCTTCGTATTCGACGTATCCAAGCAGAGCTAGCGTCCAAGGATTCAGATTGACGTCTATATCAAGGTGAAATTCGATCGCAACGTCACCGCCGATACTCAAGCCTACGCCTTGGTCATCTCTGATCGCATCATCCAATTCGTATCAGATGGCCGTAAGATGAGCGTCGTCTACTGAGCCATATATAAATGACCGAGCTTCAGCAGATTGTCAAGAATACGGCCCCCAAGCGTGGATTTTCCCTGGTCATCTACGGCCGGGACGGCCGGATCTCAACCCGATTCCATCAGCCCATCCGTCTGGACCCCTCCAAGAGCTACGAGATGGCCCTGGTCAACCTGGAGACCTACTAATCCTTCCCCAATATTCACGACAGACATGACGTCTTCCCCTACTCCCCCGACGATGGCGTGCGCTGGTTCTCCATCGCCCTGAAGGTCGGATCCTATGATATCGATGATATCAATGCCGAGATCCAGAGACGTATGCGTCAAAATGGCCACGGCGCCAAGATCATCATCGGGACCAACCGAGCGACTCTGAGGGCCGTCCTCATCCTGCGAAAACACTACCAAGTAAATTTCGACGTCCCCAATAGCATCCGGACCGTCCTGGGATTCAACGATGAGACCCATATTTACGATGCCAAGACCAATGGATATTTGCAGAGCGAGAGCATCGTGAATATCATCAACTTTAATAGCATCCTGGTGAATAGCGATATTATCAGTGGAAGCTACGTCGACGGCGTGCAGCATCCCGTGATCTATAGCTTTTTCCCCAACGTCTCCCGCGGCATGAAGATCGTCCAGAATCCCAAGAATCTGATCTATCTTCCGGTGACCATGAATACCATCCACTCCATGGAGATGCATATCAGCGATCAGGATGGCCTGCCCATCGATCTCCGCGGCGAGCACTTCACCATGCGCTTCCACCTTCGCGAGATATTAATAAATGACGTATTCTGAGTATGGTCTGAACCTGAGCTCAAGCCAGAGGGATAAACTCAGACTCGCAGCCAAGCGCAAGTCATGCCCTTGAGCATCCGCCTCTCGCACGAGAATCTCTCAGGCAATGATATGTTGCTGCTCACGAATCGGCAGATCCAGAAGATCAGTAAGCTCAAGCGAGCCGGCGAAGGAAGAATGATCTTGGAGATGAGCACCACCCAGCTGAAGTAGAATATGAAGAAAAAGGGTGCATTCCTCCCAATGCTCGCCGGCCTGGCGATGAGAGCCCTCCCCATGGTAGCCAAGACCGTCCTTCCAGCCTTGGGAGTGGGAGTCTGGAGTGTTGTGGGTGGCGTTGCCGTCAATAAGGCCTTGGGATCGGGATTATAACTCAAGAAAGGTGGCCAAGTCTGCTGTGTGAAGCCTCAAGGGAAGGGCTTATATCTCTCCCCAACCCGACTGCCAGAAATCGTCAAAGATGACGGCTTATATCTGAAGCGCGATGGTAAGCTCTACGACGGCTCCGGATTGATCCTTGGCCCCAGTAGCCCTTTCAAGAACGTCCCCCCCCCTTGGCATGCTCCTCTAGGGCCCATAGATAAATGACTGACGAAGTCGATGCCAGATTCGAGGATTTCCTGGAGTCCGAGGTCCAGAAATATGGTCGCATGCTTCGTATCTAAAAGCGATTGAATAAGGTGGTCTCCATCGTCCTTGGTGCAGCCTCCATCAGTAGTCTATTGCTTACCAGCGGCACCATGGGATCGGCTTTGACCGAGGTTGGTACCGCGGCGTCCCTTCCCCTTGGATCCCCGATTGCCTGAGCGCTACGACCATACTAGTGCTCTCGCTGATCGCCAAGGGAATCACCAAGAAGAAGAAAAAGCATCGTGATACTCTGTGCTTGGCCAGATCCTATCAGTTTCAGCATCCAGGCGATGATGGTGAGCCTGCCGTCTGCCTGAAGAATTATTACGATGGAAAGGATCGCTTGCGCCAGCCCTTGCCCCCTTTCAGTGAAGATCTAGCAAAGCATTCTCAAGGCTCTCGCTGATCCCCAGCCCTCAAATATCTTTTTCGATGGGTTTCCCTATCGGAAAGGTTTATCCCATGCCCCCTCAAGTCGAAGTAGTCACGCTCGCTCGTCGTTGACTTCTTCATCCCATAGTTATCGATCTTGAGCAGGTTCCACTTGTCCGCGATATTTGCTACATTTCCCGGATCATCCTTTGGTCTCTACCACTTTTCTCTTAAGCGTCAGAATC
>MJUU01074321.1:24967-53594 GCA_002080025.1 Modiolus philippinarum
AAGGCAGGTCGCGCCACCTCATTACCGGCTGGTGTCTAACCTCCCTTTGAGCCTGTGCCCTCTTTCTCACTTTCTCGTCACTCTCTTCCCGCAATGGAATTCACCTTTCATATTTTGCCCCGTGTGGTGTCACCACTGCACTATCAGGTTTTGTTCTGTGACGTCGTGATACCGGGAAAATACATGCACAATAAACAATATTTGAACATGCGTGAAATGCAACATTTCCCGCGAGTTACCTGATAGTGCAGCAGCGACACCAATCGGGAAGAGTAGGATGGTGAATTCCATTGGATTTGCTGATCCGGATTTTGAGAAGATTCGGAATTCATGATTTATTGGATTTCGAAATTGTTTAATCTATTTTGGTGAGTCCTTGCCTCCCAGCTTTTTTCAGCATCCCCGCCTCGCTCAATACACATTTGCACCCCCCCCCCCCCCGGGGTGGGGTATCATGCAGAATTTCTGTCTGAAAATCGTTTTGTGGCAGAATTGTCATTTCTTAAGGTAGATGGATACTCCAAATTTTTTTCCATAGATTTTCTTTATTTGCTCAGTAAAGTTTCCTTATTATATCAGCATTGAAATAAAAAAGGGGGGTCACCGTGCTTGTTTTTAAAATAACTGATATCAAAGTAATCAAATATTTCTAATGAATATATAGGGAAAACAGGTATTTTGATGTTTTCTTTAAAACTACTCCATAGATTTCTTTCTATTTTAGTCATATGTTAGCACTTTTAACATTCTTTCAAAAAATGTATAAAAAAAGATGGGGGTCACCGACTTTGTTTTCTATATACTTTATAAAATATGAATTTTCATAGTGATATCCATATAAAATATTTTTGTCAGATTATCTCCCTTTTTCAAATATCCTTTTCCAAACTATTTAATTATCAAATTACCATACCTCGTCTAATTAGATAAACACATGTTAAAATGAATTAAATGTAGGTCTTTCGCATAATGTTTCACTGATATAAAATTTATTGATACATTACAAATAAAATATTTGCATATTTAAAAAAAGATAATACCAAAACAGTATAAATAACAAATTTAAAATGGCGGAAGACTACCGATCTACCTTAACTACTAACTATGTACATGTACCTTCTATTATGAAATCATAGAAAAATGACTATGTCTAATAATGTATATTTTTTTTATAAAAAATCACGAAAATCAAAATCCTTACCACATGCTGATCTTCAATAAAGATACAAATGATCTGCAAAATAAAATTTCCAAGCATCAAAACTGTAGGAGGAGTTGCGCAGACAAACTATATACCCTCTATCACCAAAAATATGTAAGTTCAACAATGTATATCATTGACAGAAATGCACCAATATGAAAATCCTTATCACATTTACTTTTTCAATACATGTACAAATGATCTGCAAAATAAAAATTTTCTAGCATTAAACTGTAGGAGTTAAGCGGACGAACAATGTACCCCCTCGGACCGACTGACGGAAGGACAGAAGAACGGACGGACAGGGGTAAAACAGTATGCGGGGGCATAACAAAGATCAAACTAAATGTAATCAATGTTCAGATAAGGTCGACTCCAATGAGACATCGGTTTGGCATTGAAAGAATCATATGCATTAACGCAGTGTCATTAAAATGGATATAAGATACCATTTTGTTACAGAATCCGAAGTATGTTATTTAAAAATAATGGATCAGCATTTAAAAGTCTTGTGTTTGTAGAATCTTCATATCATTACTTTTAATGTTGTATTCCCGAAGTTTCTGAAATACAAACAACAGTATTTTCTTTAACTGCAGTATCTCATAAAATAAGCTAAGGTAAATTCTCCAATTTAGACATAGTAATATTATATAACATGAAATAAAATTTAAATATAAGGATGCTACTGATGTCAATCATATGCACACAGGGGATTATTTCTTAATGTTGACTATAACCCATGTAAATTTATGATGAACACAAGACATATTTAAGTCTCAGTTGGTAAAAAAACTGATAAAAATTTAGTGTTTTCAATGTACGTTCTTTTAAGATAAGCACAGCTGGCTAAGATGAACATTTATAAAGTGAAATATTTGAGAGACAAAGATTTAAAATTATAACGCATGTTTATGACGGCATAGCTAGTGCAAACGAAATAGAATGTGGCGCATTTATTCAGTAGGACATTATCATTGCGGAAAAGAAGTGCAATCGGGCACCCAATCCACTGATTACTTGGATAGGTTTAGTGTGGAACATCGAAACATGCTCTTGTTTCATGGTTTATTTAAGACTAAAGTTAGTCTCTCCAAAAATCAAGAAATTATCTTTTAAAAGAAATAAAACAAATATAGGATCTGGTTTGCTTCTATTAATTAATTCACTTTTGTGGTGCCTTTTACAGAGCTTGCTAAATCAATTTAGTGGGTCTCTTGCTTTTGTGTATATTTCCCACAAGGAACAATTTTAGACAACAAACAGGAAACAAATAGTTATAACACTTGGTTAGCACCTTCTAAGTACTGATCTTGCCACGGTTATTTTAAACGGATCCTGCAGCTCTCTTGGGGAAAATCTTTATGTGCAATTCTCATAGGGCCAAAAGTCAAACTAAGTTACCCCGCTGATGGCCATTTTGAAAGACGAATAGACTTACACTTTGTCAGCAAGTCGTATATATGATTCATTAAACTCTAAAAGCAGTTCTTTGTATTTATCCACCCCCCCAAAAAAAAAATATAAGACTAAGTAACCTTCTGTCGCCTATTTTGGATGAAGCGCCTAATAAGATATATTTTATACATGTATTTCATGAAACTAAGCAATGAAGGAATATTTATACAAATACACGACAAAAAGGAAATACAACGCTTTTTTTGTTGTTCTTCATCTTGAATTCACAATGAGGCCGTCAACAAAGAGCTTTGTTAATTCCTCTCTGTAAGTCCAAGACGGCCCTAAGCAAAAGTTTGAGTGGAATTTATTGCTAGATGTCGAGCATTGCTACCCCCATGTACCTTTACCCATTGATGTGGGATCGTCAACAAACATAAAATTAACTCGCAAAGTGTTCTTACTATCGCTGTCATTCGTTGACCGACAAAAAAAACTTACAAAAGACTATCACAACACTTGAACAACCACAAGGCACTCATCGAGACAAAAGTTAAAAAAAAACTTGACATAATAAAATAATGTATGTGGGCATAAATATTCCACTAAGCGGCCATTTTGGAAAACAGATGTGCTTTAGATTTTGTCATTAATTCATTAAGCCATGCTTCGTTTTGACTTTCAATCGTTTTTTTTTTCTTCTTTTTTTTTCTTTTTTGTTTGAAAATAGGAAAACCCCAATCATTTCATAGAGACAAATGCTGATATTACGAAAACACATCCGATTCACGTTCTTTAAAGACATTTACAATATGCAGCCCTTCCTTTTTCAGATTTGTATTTGTTAGTTATCATACGTTTAAATGAAATAATATGCTTCGATTTGTTTCTCTGATTTTTGTTTTTGTTGTGGAGTTCACTCATGGATAGTTGCTTGTGATAGAAATTTTTACGTGTTTCAATATGTCCCCTCTTTCTGACTTAAAAGCTTAGACGTACTGGTCATATAATGCCATTCAGAGCAATAATAAGACATGTAATGGTGCAAAAACCATGAAAGCGTTGTTCAATTGCTTGTATTTACCATGTTTTATAGAGAATTGGTTTCATGTGCATTAACTCAATAGGCCTTCATTGATTATGCAGATTTAAACAGCTTAATGTGTTTCGCAGTGTTCATTACAAAAGTTAATGTGTGCATCTTTTGAATTAATATCGGGATGCACACATATTCTCTCACAAAGTTAACTTATTAGTTCTAATAACTGGTCAAAGTTAATGTGGAATTCGTTTAAAACCATTCTTAGAGCAGTCATGGTAAGGGAGTCATCGTGTAGAAATGTATTAAAAGTGGTCATGGTCAGGCGATCTTCTAAATGCGGATATAATAAAGAACCACTTCTACAGTGTTTAACCCCTAAAATAACAGCCAACAACTTTGACATATCAGAAAACCAATGATTTGTGCGGAAGTTAATTCTAGCCTTAGTTTTTGGAAAGCTGATTCACAGTCATCAGACCATTGGAATATGATTTTTTTTCAGTTAACTTATGCAAAGCTCTGTCTATGTTGGCAAAATATCTTATGAAACGTCGGTAATAGGAACATTTACCCAGATAACTTTTTACATCTGTCGTTGTTTTAGGAGTTGGCCAAGACTTAATATTATCTATTTTTGCTGGGTCTGCAGAGATACCATCAGCAGAGACAATATTCCCAAGAAATGAAACTTGTCTTTGAAAAACAGACATTTTTTGAGGTTGGACCTTTAAAACATGTTCTGAATTCTATCTAAAAACCTCATTCAGTCTTTTTAAATGTGATTCAAATGACTCTGCAAACACAATAATGTCGTCGATGTAAATAATGCAGTTTGTCAATTCAATCCTGCCAAAATGTATTTCATTAATCGTTGGAATGTTGCGGCACTGTTACACAAACCCATTGCCATGACATTAAACTGAAACAGACCTTAAGTACTAGTAAATGCAGGTTTCTTTTTATCAGTGTCATACATTCTTACCTGATAATAACCACTATACAAGTCTAGTTCACTGAAGCATTTAGAACCCCGCAATGCATCTAACGAATCGTCAATTCGAGGTAAAGGATATGAATCTTTAATATTCACACTATTTAATGCACGATAATCTATGCATATTCTTGTTGAACCACCCTTTTTAGTCGCTGGTACAATGGGTGAGGCCCAAGGACTATTTGAAGCCTCAATTATTCCACAGTCAAGGAGACGCTATATCTCCCTGTCTACATCACCACGTTTTGATAAAGGCAAACGTTTACGTTGTTGTTGTTTTATGGCCTTGCTCGTGCCAGTATTCATTTTGTGTCGTATTGTCTCAGTTCTACCAGCATCATATTTTGTTTTTGAAAATGTGAAAGCATGACTAATGGGGAGGCTTTGTTAATTTTGTTTTTACTCATCTTTCAAGAGATTACCACTCTCGCTGTACAGATCTTGCAGGTGGGGTGGAACTCCACTGTCAAAGGCTTCACAAGACTTTATTTTCATTATTCTTTCAGTACTACACAGATTTAAATTGAACTCTACAGGTTCGCATAAAGCTATTCGAGTTGAAGCATGTATTGCTTTTTCATGACCAGTTACATTAGCCAAATGAATAGGGACAAGACCACAACTAGGGTCTACCAAAGACTTGACTACTAATACATTTTAAAGATGGCTTAACGTGTAACCCGCCTTATGCCCGGTTTTCTGTGTAAAGCATTTAACTGAGACTTGTACATATTAGCCTGATTCTCAGTCTCAAACTTGGATGTTAATGCCGATGTTGTTTGAAAGGAGTGAGTCTTGGTCATGGTCAACTACTTAAGCATATTTTGCAAGAAAAAATGCTGTATTCATCTTTGTTTGGCTTACAATCATCGTTTGTCAGCTTCATATTATTTTGTTATTTTTGTCCATTTTTTAATTGATATAATATTTGCAGTAGGGAACAAACTTAGTAATTCTAAGTGTGTAGTTTTATTCTGTTATAGAGATTTTCAAATAGATAGTGGTTTTCCCTGCACGTGCTTATAAATTAGTAAACCGACAAGTATCATGATTGATTGCCGACGTGGAAATCAGAGTATTGTTAACATTTATCATATCTAACAGTTGTTTCCCTCATGATCAGAGCAATTAAAATTCTATAGCCAACGAAAACATTAAAATAACTGACAATATACTCCAATATTATCATAAAGTAACATAATTGAAATGAAAATAAAATGCATAATAATAATAATAAAGTTGGTCATATTGTTTGGGCATATAGATTGATGTTGGTGCAATAAACTGGTGTATGGTCCAAATTATGTATATAAAAAGATGATAATAATGCAAAAGCGGAGACTGATGAGATCCGCCGCTGAGAAATAAATAGGGTCGAGACACCAATTTAATTTGCAACAAGTAAACGTCATATTCTGACTAATCCATAGTTATTGTACACGATGTTCAAAAGAATACTTCATATGTCTCAAAATAATATGAAGCTGACAAACGATGATTGTAAGCCAAACAAAGATGAATACAGCATTTGTTTTTCTTGCAAAATATGATTAAGTAGTTGACAGTGACCAAGACTCGCTAGTCAGTGTAACTAGTCTGAATTCGTGTTCGACAGACAAGGCGGTCAGGCATTGGGGTGCTTGGATTGGATATGCCTCGTTCCTTTCAAACAACAATACATTTTCAAGATCCTTGGATTGTATAGGTTGTACAAGAGCATTCATTATACCTCTAGAATCTCCGTCTATTTTTGTATGTGTTATTATTTCAGTATGAGGCTGGATCGTTATCTTGTCAATATAGGTCAATTCAAATATTGCATTCATTTGACTGTTTTGTACATACAATTTTATTTTCATCCAGAAAGAGTACTCCAACCCCAATATTTAATGTACATTTATTCTTATGAAATAAAAATCAGTAAATTTCTGTACTGTTGTAAAGTCACCAACCTGAACAGTTAAGGAGGTTCGTTCCTCATGTTTTGGAATCCTCGGGTTTTATCCATTTAAAAGTATTATATTTTTTTTGCCCATTGACCCCCTTATTTTTTCCCATATTTTCATTTTATACATCTTTGTGAGCATTATGTCAAAATTTCATTGAATTCTATTTATTCTGTCACATTCATTCATGGTCAAACAGTGCTAATGTTAATCCTATGAAAAATCAGGGGAGTTCGGTTTCCCACCGAATTTTCACTCACTTAAATCTCAAAAACGAGATCATCAAAGTATCATTTTTTTTTCATCTAAAATATTTCTACTTTAATTTTCTAACAAAAAATCACGTTCATTAGAAATCCTATTTATCAAATAGAGTAGCGAACCCCCTTAAGTTATCATAACCTAGTGTATTAGTTGTACCATCATTAGCTAAACAAAGTTTTGGGGGTTTTTTTGTTTTTTTTTTTGTTTTTTTTTGTTTTTGTTTTTTTGTTTTTTTTTTTTTTTTGGTTTCATTGCATCAGGAATTAATTTATATTTTCTAGGATGAATAACACAAATAGTTGATCCTGTATCAATCAAACAATTTACTTCAGTGCCATCAAAATAAGATTTTACAAGTAAACTGTCTTGTTTTTTGTTACTAAACAAGGTTGACCTACTAAACTAAACCTAGAAATATCTATTTCATTTTCTGGTGAGCGGTCCTTATCTCCAGCACCTACATGTTTCCTTGATTACTGTTTGTTTGTGTACATTTTGTATTTTGGAAATTGCTCAATTTTTTTTTTCATTTCTTTTACTTCTAGTGTATTTTTGACAGTCTCGTCTAAAATGGCCATTAATGCCACAATGATAACAGAAAGGTCCGTTTTTCTTGTCAGTGGTCTTATCATTCTGATCATTCGCCAACTTCTCTATTTGCTGACTAATTTTTGCAAGTCTCGAGTCAATGAGTAAATCTTCTCGGTGAGCTTCACTTTCATACTGCATGCACAGTGATCCACCTTTATGATTTGCTCTCCTTTGTCCTACAATAAACGCCTCGTAGTCTAAAACAAACCGAATGCAATCGTCTCTGGTCTTGGGGTCACGTTGAGAGATTGACAGTTGTAATTTATGGCCACTAACCACACGATCAAAACAGTCTTTTGCTAACTGATCTCGTATTTCTATAGGTGCGTTAGGATATGCTTGACGTGTAACCCGGCTTATCTCTTGTCCCAACTCAGGTAATGTCCCAGTTTTCTGTGTAAAGCATTTAACTGAGACTTGTACATATTAGCCTGATTCTCAGGCTCAAACCTGGATGTTACTGCCGAAATTAAACATTTGTAATCCAGTCTCTTATCTGGATCAATATCTTTTACTATCTCTTGGGCAACCCCTCTTAAACTAGTTGCTTATTCAAATGCCTTTGTTGTATCATTCCACTTATTCGAAACAGCGATAATTTCAAACTGTACAAGGAAATCTTGCCAGCTAGTCGTCCCATCAAAATATGGAGGCTTTTTGGGCTTAACATTACTAATATTTTCGAAAGTCCCCAATTCCCTATAGTCCAAAACAGGCATAGTTGAAACCAAACATACGAATTTTGCAAATTTTCATTCCTACTTGACTAGTCATGGTGTCTACACATCTGTTTCTGTCTGACTCGACAGACCAACTGTATCCACTACCACGTATGCTGGTAGGCACCTGCCATAAGAGGTTAGTGCTGGGCCCAACGCATGGGTCTATATTCTGATCCCGGAGATCTTCCTGTTGCCGCCTCCCGTTAAATAAGAGAACATGGATTAAATTTCTATTTACTCCATCTTCCCCTCCACTGGACTGACGAATTTCATCGTCCGACTGACTATCCAGTAGATGCCTTATTCTCCTTTCAGCTTATCTATGTTCCATCTCCTGCCTCAACTTCTCAACATTGAGTCTTCTGTTCTGTTTTGTCATGTTAAACCTACTTTTATCTTTATAAACGTATCTTGGATTGATACTGAGGACATAAAATTGCCTCTGTTTACCCGCATCTGGACCTCTCCTGATGGCTTGATACTCATGCTTTCAACTCTCTGGGCCATACTCGATGCGGGGAGTCGTGACTCAACTCCCGTTGTTGGTGATGTCTCATCATCATTGTCTTCAGAAAAAGTAACAAAACTGGCATGTCCAGACTTTTTTGACTCCATATTTGCGTTTTAACTTCAGCGAGTTATGTGTATCCCTTTTGAAGCTAGGGATCCCCGCACTGGCTCCCAAATGAAGCTTTTTTCAGCTTCTGCTGAAGTATGTTCGTAACTTTGCTCAGTTTATGAAGACTCAACTTACAATATGACTTAGACACCAACAACCAAACAAGTGCCCCAAACGACACACTAATGGGATACCTATCCTAAGGTATATGAAGCTTTCAATAAAATGCAGATAAATGCTCCCCCGAATAAACTCGGCACTTAACTCATGCGGATTCGACTCAGGTGATACGATTCAAGGTTTTCTGACTTAGGCTGGAGAAACTAATTCGAAATAAAGTGACATTTTTATTCAACAAATAAGACAAATTTTAGATCAATGTATATCAAAGAATTAAAACATAATTATCTTCTGCAGTAAATGAATGTTATAAATTCCCAATTAATTTGAATTAACTGCAAAATAAGCAAGTGGAGATAACTCTGGTCAAATTTAGTGCTATTAATGCTAAATTACTCTAAAAACAAACCAATAGACAAAATAGTGTAATGTGTATATATATAAAAAATGTGTTACAAAAATAGTTGATCTTTTGAAAACTAGACGTGTTATAGGTTTAACTATGCTATGTGACTATTGACTGATCAACGTTTTTGTGAAATTCAAACTTCTTAAGCAAGACTTTTCAGGTCTGTATCTAGTAAATTTTGCGTTTCTGTTGTGTAAAGAGACATAAATTGTGAAACCCTAGACTTCAATAGAAGTCTCCAAATTCCATAAAACCGACTTCTTAAACTCAAACGGACATCAAATATTGGCGTGACTACATCATGTACATATTACTAATTGTTGTCCTTTATGGATATAACCTTAACTGTCACGACTTATTCAAGTTATTCAAAAACTCAGACTTAGACTCAGAAACAACTATTAGAGTTATGTACTTAAATAATTTTTTCGTAATAAAAAACGCATCTATGAATTAAATTGAGTCAGAATATCTGCAAGAAGATAGTTTAAAACTATCAACCTTGAATAAGTAAGTCACTCTTTGGTTCTCGTAATAATCAGAGAGACTCGAAGAACGCTTTATAAAGGCTTTGAAAACTTTGTTAGATGGCTTTTGACCAAAGGTCTTTTACCATAGGGAGTCAGATCACGACTGGAGATTGTCAGCTATTCGCCTCTATTTATACTATCGAGAGACTCAATAAACTCAATTTTTACGTATAAAACGACTCAAAAGACTTAGTTTTGACGTTACATACGCTGAACGAAAACTATGCCGATTTACAGTAGAACACAAAATGGCGGACCTCATTAAGTGACAAAAGTGTGTAACTTAGTTTGTGACCAGAGCATCTAAATCACTGCAATTACCGACCTATAAAATTGATAACACAATTCTATAATAACTGGAGATTATGCATAAATATAATTACAATTACCCAAGCAGTTTGGGTGAAAAAAGTAAAAACATCGCGACTCAGAAATTCACCTTTACTAAAAGTTAACGTGATTACCATGAAGTAAAGTATTCTCACATTAAAGAAAAAAATGCTTATAAAGTTAAATAGTCAACTCTGAAAACGTTTTTTCTCTGTTTAATAAAAAAATCTTTTAGTAAGAATTAATTTCAAACTACATTTTACATTTATATTGTCAAAGTGATTGAAAGCAAGCAAAAATTCAATAATCCGTTACAATATGTAATAATATGATATTTTCTCTCTTGTGGTTTGATCAAAACATATAACAAAACTGAAATGTTCTATACCCGATATGGTAGCTATGTACACAGTAATATAACTTTCTGTAATTTGAGCAAAAATATATATGACAAAAGGGACGTTTTCTGTTTTCGATTTATAAATCAGAAACTTTAAAGATGCCATAATCTGACAAAAATATGAAACAAAGTGGCAATTTCTTTAATATGATATCTATGCCAGCAATATTGAAATTTCCTATAATTTGACCAAAAATATACGACAGAAGAGACACTTTTTCTTTTTCGATATGATTGTTTGTATGGGCTTTAACGTAACTTTCTTGAGTATTTCAACTAAAACAAAAGTTGTTTGACAAGTAGCAATTAATTCCACTCAAACCGATGTCAGCGGTCGTTTTGAACTTACTACGAGGTATGAGCAATCTCACTGTTGATGGTCTCATAGTGACGTCAAGATGAAGAAACAAATAAAAGCGTTGTTATTACGTTTTGGTATAATATAGGAGTTTCCGCCGTGACGTCACAAGCTTGAAAAATTACCTTTGGTTGGCAAGAAATCGTGGTCACTAATTAGGGTAATAAAAATGTCATATTCAATTAACTGGTGAGAATTTGTTATTTAAGATAAATGGATAATTCTTTTTGATCTCAATTAGGGAATGTTTACACTTTTACAGGATGTAAAAATTTGCAGCTTTTTATTTAAAATATATATAAAATTAGCGTATTTTGTAAACCATATAATTTTTCGAAACAGTCACATTTTTGAAATTCACATGAAAAAATATTTATCAATTTTTATTTAAAAGTAAACCGGTAGAACAAATATGAATATCTCAATGTTTAACATGCATTTTACAGATCCAAAATCGTGCATTTAATAAAAAAAGTTATCAAAGTTTGAAAATTCTATCCCAATGCTATATAGTGATAATTCTTCGGCTTTGCCAACCAAAAATTCTAATTTGCATATGTAAATTACATTTTGTGACGTCACTAATTGGATTCGCGGAAACTCCTATACATAAAAGTAATTGTCTGTTACAATATAAAATTAATGTCAGGAATAATGAAAATGTCTGTACTTTGACCATTCACATGTTTCAACTAGAGGCTCAGAGACTGAACCTGTATCGCTCACCTGACAAAATACATTTCTGCCATGCTTGACCAAAAATGATGTTTCTTTACCAATGGAGTCCAATGTTTAGCTATGTTCTCCATTCACATCCATTTCTTTTTGTCCTATTAAATGAGGAAACTTTGCAGAGGACCTTCTATACATCATTCAAATACAGTTTAGTTAAATTTTCTTCAACAGTCTCAGAGAAGATGATGAACCATAAAGTCCAATGTAATACCTACGTTCCACGCTGGCCGCCATGTTTTTTTTGTTTTTTTGGTCAAAACGGAACAAAATTATAAAGTTTGATTAAATAAGCTACATCGGTTTCAGAGGAGAAGATGAAAATGCGGTTTTCCCAAAGGGTCCAATCTTAAACTATGTTCTGTGCTGGCGGCCATATTTTTCATCCGATCAGAAAGAAATGAGCAATCTTTGTAAAGAATCTTTAGTACATTATTTCTGTAAATTTTGGTTGAATTTGCCCTAGCGGTTTCAGAGAAGATAAAAATGTGATTTTTTTTTAATTTGACCTCACTCAAGGTCAAATGAGGCATTTTTTCTTTAAAAAAAATTGAATTGAGTACAATGGTGACTTAGAACAAGTTATTTGACACACGTTTTTATTATTGTACAAGGTGTCTGCCACAATTATATTAGTCGTTGGCATTGAAGATTTATATCGAAATTAAGTGTCCTCATAATATGTTCTAGTGTGTGTGTGGGGGGGGGAGACATCTAAATGATTCTTACGTTTGACTATCACAAAAACACAAAATACAACATATGGATAGAACCGATTCAATAAATCTGTCTCCACCGTCAGTTTGTGACGTGTATATCTTTTGTCAACTTCTGTGTTAAAGAAAACACAATGTCATCAAATGTGGAATGAAACAGAAAAAATATTGTATACATTTATACACAATGCAGCATTGTGTCATCGTTTTAAAAAGGAACTGTCAATTATTGATATAGAAGCGAACAATGAAGCGACCAACAACATCACTACATTTGATTGGTCAAGAATGTTAGGTAGGGACACGTTTATTGAATCGACCCTAATTCGTCTTTTTGACCTTTTGTCGACATTGAAAGAGCTCAAGGTTATTTTTGGTAATAGTTATCCTTTATTTTTACCCTTTTAAGTATGTGACTTTATAACGTGCTATTAAAACTTCAAGCGATCTTGGCATTTAAGATAAGAAAAAATTGGGTTTTCTAAAATCAAAATCTGTCTGTTCATACCTCTTTACTTAAGAAGTGCTTGTTATTCACTTGAACAATGCTTCTTTTTGTGTAAAACACATAAGGCAATTTGTACAAAGAAAACCGAAAACAAATTATCCATTGGAAAAAAAATCATGAACAAGGAGTCAAAGGACATTAAATGTGTGTTTTATGTAGTGTTTTATGCCGAGTAATGACAGTTTCCATTAAAGAATAAAACAGATGCGGCGTATTAATTAAAGAAAAATCGGCCATAGGCAATAGCCCATCAACTACATGCAAATGCTTGTCCAGGCGGTATCCAGATAATTTGAAAAGAGGGGTTCCAATTTGTAGTGAAATGATATTTCGCCGAACGGGGACGAGGCTAGATAATTTTTGGGATATTTTAAAGTAAAACATCAGGATATTCATATAAATACATTATTGTCCAAAAAGGGGGGTCCAATTGGATCCGTCAATGATTTCAATGTCGTAAACACAACTAGAATTTGTATATATAATATGCTTTCTCCCAAATTGTAACAAAAGGTTGTAAAATTGACAATCTTTGTAATAACGAAGTACTTTTTAAAACATAAAACGACGATAAAAGCAAACACACAGAATTTTACATAGGTTCTCAACTTTGAAGATGCACACAAAAGCACAACAGGACGCAATGGTATAGCTTGTTGGATTTTCTTCTGTCAACAATTTCCCACTAAATAACTCATGGTGTAATATTTAGCAATTTAAAATGAAATATTAGACTTTTGGATGTTTTATGATTTCAGTAAATTTAAGCTTTTTGGGGTTTATCAATAAAAAAGAGGACATATATTTTTGAGATGTAGCTGTTTTCGTCCTTAGAACGCTTTGCCGTTTCCAGTGTTTGCAAAGCATAGCAGAGCTAGACTCCGATTTGACACAACAAGTACATTTCCGCATAATAATATCTAAACTATACGAACACACCCAATACACAAACACACCCTTTAGTTAATTACACCTTTTTTAAAGGTGAGCAAATAAGAACAGTATAAACATGTATCAAGTATTATTTTAGAAAGGTACTAATGTCAAATATACATCAAGCAAATAGAAATATTCTTGAAATATTATTTAAAATAGACTCACTGGTAAGTAGTAAATTATAAAATTATGACCAAATCGGTACAACACTGTTCAAATACGGAAATAAAATATTTGCAAAACACAGCTTTAGATAAAAAAATCTGACGTGGAGAAATGATGTATTCTGAAAACAAATACGCCAATAGTTACGTGAAACAATTGTCAAATCGGTTATGAGACATAATTAACAAATATGTAAAAGATTAAAAGGTAGGTGCTAAAAAACACCAATTTTAATGCTCAATTCTACCAAGTTTGTAAACGGACGCACTGGGCTATGTTAGAACTTATAAGTGTGTATTGATGCATAATTAAGTTCACTATTGCATGCTTTTTGTTTGTGTTGTATTGAGTTTCAAGAAGAACTGGTGAATTCAATAACATTTTATTCAAAGCGGTCCCATGTGTATATTGAAGAGCAGGGTAACGTCAAAAGTCGCCATTTTTACGTCATAGGGACCACAATTTGACTCGACGACAGGCATTTTCTGATAGTTGAGATGTTGATAAATGATATTAAGCAATAAAATTCCATGGGGCTTTTGGGTAATTTAAACTCGTTAAATAAGCGACTTTTTTTACATCCGCCGCACTACTATATAAAGTTTATATAAATTTGCTTCAGCGGTTTCAGAGGAGAAGATAAAAATGGGATTTTCCCATAGGGTCCAATGTTAAACTATCTTAAGCCATGTTTTTTATCATACCAGAACGAAATGAGCAATCTTTGTAAACAACCTTTAGTACATCATCCCTGTAAAGTTTGGTTGAATTTGCTTCAGCGCTTTCAGAGGAGAAGATAAAACTGAAAATATGATTTTTCCCATAGGCTCCAATGTTAAACTTTAGTTCCGTGCTGGCGGCCATTTTTTTAAAGGATCCGAACGAAATGAGCAATCTTTGTTAAGGACATTAAGTGCATCATTCCTCTAAAGTTCGGTTGAATTTGCTTCAGCCATTTCAAAGGAGAAGATGAAAATGTGATTTTCCCACAGGGTTCAATGTTAAATTATATTCCATGCTGACGGCCATGTTTTTTTTATCAGATTGGAAGGAAAGGAGCAACCATGGTAAAGGACCTTTAGTGCATCATTCCTGTAGAGTTTGATTGAAGTTGCTTTAGTGCCTCGAGCTGATATGGGATATCTCGGGATTATAACCACGCTAATTTGGAAAAGGCCATGTATTAATCTCTATTTATCTGCTATTTGAACAAAAAATATCCTTACGTAAATTTTCTGTTCTTTTTTGATATGATATTGATGCACGAAATATTTCATCTTCTTGTAATTTGACAAAAACCATATAACCTTAGGTCAATTTTATGCTTGATACAAATATTATTCATATAAATAACTCTGGTGATATATGTTTTGGGTACAGTTAAATGTCGACATTTCATTTTTCGATGCATGTATCTGGTATGATATAAGTGCCTGAAATAAATAAACGTCCTATAATTTAGCCAAAAATCATAAAAATGGGGATTCCTACTTTCGATTTAATATGCTTTTACACGATAACTAAAAGTACTAAATATGTACATCGATAATAATTGAATCTTTTAATATAATATTGAAAATTCTTGTGAACCTTATTTTATTATAACAATGTAAAGCAAAATAAATACACAATGAAGCAATCGCATTTCATCAAATATTGAAAATTCTAAAAAAAAATTGTATATTAAATATTCGATAAAACATTACGACGGAAGACACATTCTATTGTTGTTCCTCGTAATAATGTTACCATGCAGGAGTATCGAGAAGATTATGCAGTGGAAATGATAAATGAAATAAGCAATCAAAAACATTGTTTACAATATAAAACTTAACAATAATCTATGTACATTTGTAGCCTTCTCTCAAGGGCTCTTCATTAGACATCATCAAGAGGTCTTTAATCACCAAAAACAAGTCACTTTAACTATCTGTATTTGTTAATGGTAACATAATACCAAAGTTGTTGTAAATTTAGGCATCATTTACAAATATTTTGATTTGATCTGCACTGACGAGACATGAGTTGCATGAGTTGTCAAAATGCGCATATGCATAACATACATTAACAGTCACTTTGGTATTTTGTTATTTATACTTGCTGGAATAAACTGATGTAAAAGGAAAAGACAATATCAAAACAAAACAACAGATCTCAAACATTGACGTATTATTTTCTTTTATGAATGGACATGTCTCTACAGTGTAGACAACGTAACATTTACAGGATAAAATCTTTGAGATTATGGTCTTCCAAACGTTTAGATCTTATCTGCACTGAAAAGACATAAGTTGACGAAATGCGCATATGCAGAAAATAAAATTCACAGTTACTTCGGTATTTAGTTATTATCTCAAAGCACATGAAAAAGCTGACAGAGCAAAAAATAAGCGAAATAGTTTGAAACAATATTGTATTCCAAAATGGTTTGCGACCTTACATGGTGCCGTTTGGGAGCTTCCTACATTCTATTATTCAGTGTTTAGGTTTGGACATGACGCATTTAAAAATCAGAAACTTCTGAGTTCGTAGAAATTTCAAATTTTATCTCATTTCCAAACCAGCCTATTTCAATACATTTCATAATTTCTCGAGGTCCATACAAATTATATCAATAAAAAAACGTATAATTGAAACAAAATTCAAATATATAAAGTGGTACTTGAATGTTTTGGATGCCCTGCATCACGAAATCTCTATTTTGTAGGAACTGGTTCAAATATAACCAGTTAAAACCATCTTCGACGTATTGACATCCACTCGGGTAGTGTTTATTCCAACAAACACCAAACCTCGTTGTTTCAACAAATCTGACAATTATCTTTGTTGGCTGTCTTGACAATTGTTTCATATTTCATAGAACGCAGTAAGCCCAATAAAACAAACAAAACACAATAAAGGATGCTGGGAAGACAATCCGTGAAATATTGTCAACTATCTTTGCTCTTTTGTGTCCGATTGCAGTGAACACGGAGAAGGTTCTTCCTGTTTTCTCCTGTAATACATTTTACATAAAAACATTAACATAACAAAAAAAAATAAATAAAAAACATGCGATACACAAAAGACACTTTTTTTTCCATTTTTGTGTTTAACAAAAAAGAATTTGAGAGTCTAAACATTGGACATTATTCTAAACGCAGGCAAATGATTTGGAAAAGAATTAATTAGTTGTATGCAATCCACTACATGTAGATAAAGGTTGAAGATCGAAAAAGAATGCGGATACTATAATAAAAGTATCAATATTTGAATATTAAAGATCTTTTTGTTTTATGTTTTTTTTTTACTTGTCATTAAAGCCCACGTAGATTTGACGGTCAAAATGCAGTTTACAGGAGACGCGTGGCGGAGCCTATTAGCAGATATTTTGAGCGTCAAATCAATATTTACGCCGTCGGGTATTCAAATAATGTACTGTTATTGCGATTCTTATGCAATTAAAAAATTGCATGATCTATTTTTGTCTAGTGTATTTGTAACCATGTTAGAAACCAGACTAAACAGGGAACCTACTTTGTTCAAGATGTGTAGATGGTGGAATTGACGGCAAGCTTTGACCAATCAAAACCTCCATTATATTAATGCTGCATTAGAATTCTTTTTTAATATTTCAATCAATGAAATTGAAATGAAAAAAGGGAAATTTATAACAACACTTCAATTGTAACAAGATTGCTACGCTTAGCTATGCCCCACGCTGCTGCAGTAAAGTCAATAAAGTCCCATAGCTCATGTAAAATTTTGCGAATCAAAATGGCGGCAGGATATGATCAACTGCCAAGCAAAATTTCAGCAAAATCCCTTTAATTGGATTTTGAAGAGAAGTGTCCACAAAGTCTTCCTATTTTGTAGTATGCATTAAGTCGATAAAGTCCCATTACTAATGTACAATTTGTCCAATCAAAATGGCAGCATAATATGATCAAGTACATATGATGGCAAATGTTCAAACTAAATTTCAGCATAATCCGTTCAGTGGTTTCCGAGGAGTTGCGCCCACAAAGTGTCCCTAAGCTGTAGCATGCATTAAGTCGATAAAGTCCCATAACTCCCGTAAAATTTGACAAATCAAAATGGCTGTGCGATATGATCTTGTACATAAGGTGACTAACAATCCTGTAAAATTAGAATGAATTCGGACTAGCAGTTTCTGAGGAGTTGCGTCCACAAGATTTGTCTTTGTATAACAATATGGAAATAATCAAAGTCCCATAACTCCCACAAAATTTGAGAAATCAAAACGGGGATGCGATATGATGTAGTACTTATGGTGACTAACAATCCTGTAAAATTTGAATGAATTTTGGCAGACGGTTTCTGAGGAGTTGCGTCCACAATATTTGCCATTGTAAAACAATGCTGAAATAATCAAAGTCCCATAACTCCCACAAAATTTGACGAATCAAAATGGCGATGCGATATGATCTAGTACTAATGGTGACTAACAATCCTGTAAACTTTGAATGACTTCTGGCCAGCGGTTTCTGAGGAGTTGCGTCCACAAGATTTGCCATTGTATAACAATGTCGAAATAATAAAAGTCCCATAACTACCACCAAATTTGACGAATCAAAATGGCGATGGGATATGATCTAGTACTAATGTTGACTAACAATCCTGTAAAATTTAAATGAATTCTGACCAGCGGTTTCTGAGGAGTTGCGCCCACAAAAAACGTGACACACGGATGCACGGACGCAGACCATTACCATGTCCCTCCGTCGCGTTGCGGCGGGGGACAAAAACGTTTTTCTGCAGTTTATAGGTTCATTTGATATGCAGTCCCCAGTCTGTGGTTCTAAATGATATTAATTAGTCGTGAAACAATATGGAGACAGTCCATGTTCACGACTACAAAGTCTTGTTTATCCACTCTCTTTACCATATTAATAAAGCTAATGTAATAGAACAAAAATATGATGTAATCAAACTACACTACCTTAGTTGTCCTCTTCATTGGTGTATAAAAATCAATTAAAAGAGAAAACTGAAAAAAGAACACCTTACAACTAAACAATCACAAACTGCAGTTCATCACGAAAACAAACAACGACAGGATCCCCGGATAGCCAGACTTTGTACCCTCACAACCAACCGCCAGTTGAAAATTTAAAAAGTTTTCTTGGGTTCCAAAATTTTCTCTTTTTACCCGTTTCCCTATAGCAACTCTATTTTACAGCCGGTTTTGTGGCCATTGCAAATTTATTCATGTATTTACAATGTATTAATCTAGCAAGAATTTCTTAAAACATCATTTGAGAGTTGGATATTCATTAATCTTTGTGAAAATACAATAAAAACAGAAATTAAAATGTTTTTATACAGCCCCTGCAGAGACATAAAATTCCAACCTTACATACGAGAAAATAGCCAACTTTGAAATAAACTGAATTTTCATTTCTGACTTTATCAAGCATAGCTCACAAAATAAACTTACTAAACATGGTTTTGCCTCTCCATTCGCTTCTCCTTTCAAACGGATTGTTTGTGTACGCTTTACTTGACGTCTTTCCATCACATTCACAAATGCAAACTCTAATAGTGCAGCGAATACAAAACAAAGGCAAGCTCCCATCCACACGTCAATCGCTTTTACATAAGAAACCCTCGGTAATGATGCAGTTCCGGCTGATCGTTGGGTAGTCATTGTCAATACTGTTAATATCCCCAATGATATCCTGGCAGGAACAGCATCGATGGTCAGCCAAAATGAAACCCATGATAACAACACAATCAGTATACTTGGTATATAGAATTGTATCATATAATATCCTATATTCCGTTTAAAGTGAAGATCAAGCTGTATGCAACTAAAACTTGCTGGAATATTAAAAAATGAATGTAATGTTAATAACATTACATGAAAGGTCAACATCGAGGAATTCACTGAAAATAGCGTACCAGCTCAAATCAATCACACTATTTATTTTGTTTTTGTGTTCTTTTTTTTTGCCTTTGACATATCAATGTCTCACACGGCGCATGCAGGTCAAGAGACTTTCACTCTGTCAACGCACTCAGTCTCAGTTCTTACGGATTTCTTTTGAATATTCCATGTTATATCTCCGACTTGGTAACGGATTACGGGTATTGAATATCAGTGGGAACCACTTTTTCCTGATTTTTCATGCCATATGTTAAAAAAAAAACAACTGTTCAAAACCACATTGTAAATTATGTTTGTTTGTCTATTACATCTGTTTGTGTGGAATGCACAGGTAATTTGCGAAAACTCGTTGAAAACAAGAATTCGTGAAACTGTAGTTAATGTTACTTTTGTAAATGACGATTTCCACAATTCATGGTTCTTATTGTAGATGGAAAATGTATATATGGTCTACTTTCATTCTTCTTCAACTCACCTCTCACGTTAATTATTTTATCTGAAGGTAAGATATGGTTATTGAATTCAGTTGGTGGTGTAATAGTATCTCTCATTAATTAATATCGTAGTATGTTATTGCTTTACACAAATTGTTTCATAACCGATCACGTTGTGTTGTTAAGTGATTAGGTTGGAATGTTTGTTTTTTTTCTTTTCTTCTGTCTTACTTTTATGTTAGTGATCGACAAGTGAGGTTTTTTATTCCCACATTCCCAATGAGACTTAAGTACTGTCTACAAAATTGACTAATCTGTATGACTAGGAAATGTGTGGTTGGAATCTTTTAAGATTACATTTACGTGTTCATTTATGTTTTAAACCTTTACCATTTACTTCTGATCCATAGTTTTCACGGCATTCTAATGTATCGCTTCCAGTTAACCTAAATTGCGGTAGCTGAAGTCGACTGCTCTTTTGGACGGCTGATTCATTCTTCCATCTGAACTGTATTCTGTTTGTTGTAAAAGCGACTGAAATACAAGCCTACGATTAAATTTACATGGATTTTCAATTTAAGTGAAATACATCTGTGCATAAATAAAAGTGACAGCAGAAAGTAATAAGAAGAAGACATCAGTAATCCCACCAATAAAATGTTTTTCCGCCCTGAGGTGATAAATGCATGTTCTAAATTTTATATTCCTAGTATCTAAGAATAAAATATATTTTAACTATGATTCAGCTTTCCTTTACAACATCAATACAATTACAGCAAATTTATGCTCTGTACAAGTTTCTTCAGTGCAGGATAAAATAAAACGACAGAAGGGCGAAAAGTCATGAACCAGATGATATAGAACAAGTGTTCTAAACTTCAAAATCAGATATAGATTGGGATTTATAATTTTATGACGGAGAAACTCCTTAGTTTTGTAAATATTTGAAATAATGCTAGTCTAATGACCAGAAGAAGTGAAGTACTGAACCACTTGGCCTGTGAAACCTTCCCGGATTAACAGTCCACTAGCAGAGATACATGTATCTCAATCCAGTGGTAATAACCAGAAAAAATAGCAAAACACTGGTTTTATCAACTGTAACTTTTTATACGCATTTTCTTAAATAATTGTTGGAATTTATTTAATTTTTAACTATCCGTATAGATGTAGGATTTTACTCATTAATAAATGCTAACAGATGCCCCTTTCTACTAGGTTTACTAATGATTTGTTTTACTTTAAGGTTAGTGTAACTTGAATTAGTAGAATAATTTCGTTTAAATATGTTTGAAATACTTACAGCTAGACAGATAGAGAGAACAAGTTTGTTCATCCATTGGATATTTCACTAGATCCATTGGACACGATGCTTTCAATGATATTCTGAAATTAAGAACTTAGTACAAATGAATTCATACGCACAACTACATTCACCAATGAAGATTTACTTTTAAAAGTCACTAATTGCCTAGAAAAGAGGCAGAATGTCTAAAAATTTATAACTGTTGGCTTGCAGATGGACATTGTTTAAACACATAGCCCTTGTCCCGTGAGGTCGTTTAGGAGACCTTCTATATTTATCATTTAGTTTATTCATTTGTACTATCTAAATCTAATTTACAATATCTAAATTTTACCAAATTTTGTTTAAAACTAAGGAGTATCTCCCTCATGCATAGCTCTGTCCTTAAATGAATTTTGGCTTTTCTATTTAGACCCATTTGGTTATTTGTTCTCCATCAGATTTTACACGTGTTGGTTAATGGACTTCCAAATGCTTTGGTTTTATCTGCACTGATGAGACATAAGTTGTCGAAGTGCGCATATGCAGAAAGTTAATTAACAGTAACTTCGGTATTTTGTTATTTATTACCACTGGGCCGATGCCTCTGCTGGTGGACTGTTAGTCCCCGAGGGTATTCACCAACCCAGTAGTCAGTACTTCGGTGCTGACCCGAAAACCTATTTTATTTTAATTTGCAATATCTAAATTTGACCAAATTTTGTTTAAAACTAAGGAGTATCTCCCTCATGCATAGCTCTGTCCTTAGATGAATTTTGGCTTTTCTATTTAGACCCATTTGGTTATTTGTTCTCCATCAGATTTTACACGTGTTGGTTAATGGACTTCCAAATGTTTTGGTTTTATCTGCACTGATGAGACATAAGTTGTCGAAATGCGCATATGCAGAAAATAAATTAACAGTAACTTCGGTATTTTGTTATTTATCAATAATTGCCCAATTAAGTATCGTCATTGCATATTAACTGGCATATTCTAATTACATTTTGCTGAAAAACTTCAAATAAATTGTATAATTTTATACGTTAAAATTATTGTCCCATTTTATCTAAACCTATAAATTCATATTAACAGAAATCATACTATTAAATATCACCATACCTTAATCTATAAACAATACGACCGTCACTGAAGAGATGAAGCATTTTATTTGGAACTGTAACATCATGAAATGAGGCAACTTTTTCATTGGTGAAGTAGAGATCAGGTACCCAGATAGACTTGATGAGATTGGCATCCAGTTCCAGGTACTCAGCGTCAATGAATCCAAAAAAGTTCAACCTGCTGTCAATCCACTCTTGTTGTACAAAAGCATTCATTGTAAAATCCTGTAAAGAGATAATGCATATTCCTGTAGTATTAAAGTCACTTAAACAACAATTTGCTTAAGTCGTTAAATCAAACCCTTTTTCCTAAAAAATCTTTAAGCAGAATATTTAAAAGTTTCTCATCTAGTTGAGCTTTTTATCACATATCGATACAATAGTTGTATTCTTTTTTTGAGTGGAGGACGACCATTTGATTTTAAGGGGGATGCTTGGGCGATTTTGCCTCAAAAACTTATTAATTTTCATGAAAATTTTGAACAAATTATTTATTTTCACCGAATGTCACATCAAATTATTTATTTCGATTTGCCAGAAATCATTTTGTTTTAAATCATGATAAGTAGGGTTAGAATATTTATCTTCACTGGCACTAAGATTAAATTATTCATTTACAAAGTCGCCCAAGACCCACCGCCTCCCCCTGAAAATGGTTGTCCTCATCTAATGTTGTTCATATATAAAGAACAGACAGCAAAGTTGATGTTGTCTTCCATCATATACCAAGTATAAATATTTCATTTGATATTTGTATAGTCCGTAAATGATTCACCCGCGCGAGAGATGCATACTCTCTATATATTTCAGTTATGATGAACTTGTTCGTAGGACAATTTTTTCATATGGATATATTATCATACTTTCAAATTTTGGCATTTATTTTTAGAATTTCGAAATGTAATTCTGACGACCTGTTTAAAGTGCCCAAATCCCACTTTTTTTAGAATGTTTTTTTTTTTTACAACCGACTTGATGAGTGCTCTGTGTTTGTCCAAATTCGTCCACTAGCATGCGACACTTGTGCTTTTGTCGGGCAACGGATGGCAGTGATTGTTAGAGCACTTCGCCAGTTTAATAAATGTTTGTTGACAATACCGCATCCATGAGCAGAAAAGTTGTGGACGTAGCGTTGTTCGACATTTAGCACAGAATTCCGCTCAAACCGGTGCTAGGGAACGTCTTGAACTTACCAATAGGTATGAGCAAAGCTCGTTGTTGAAGGCTTCATTGTGACTTGAAGCTGAAGAACAACAATAAAAGCGTCTCATGTCTCATGTGCATTGACTCCAGAACCTTCATTCATCACTGACTGTTTTAGAAAAATGAGTGTGATTTAAGATGGATAATTATTTATGTTGGATATTTTTTAAGTGTTGCAAGTCAAATCTTAAGAATAGATATATGCACACAAAATCTTGCTCATAAATATTTATTTCAAACCAATGAAGCATAAGTTATTTTCCAACAAAAGGGTTTTGTACATTTTAGATTATACAAAGCGTCCATCTTTAATTCACAATTAAAGCTCAGAACTTTTTCATGGCAGGACGCATAGAAATAGCACACAAAATGTGTTATTCATGAAAAAATGGATGTTTATACACCTAGTTACACTTGCGAGCTCAAGATAAAGTATGACTTTAAATTGGACAATAAGTTTTGGCGTTACCTTCATGTGTCGGTCAAAATCAGTTTTAAGTCTATTAAAACAACCTCTTCACAAAACCAACCCTGTATTAACACATACAGGTCACATATAAGTTATCCAGAAAAAAAACACATTTACTTTAACTTAATGCATCGTCCATTTTGTTTCTTCAATTTCTGTTAAATGTTTCACTCAAATGTACGACTAAAATTTACTTCATAAATCACATAAGTGGTATTTTAAGTTTATCTTAGAAACCAGAGACTTCCTTGCCCACGATACCTACAAATCAATTATAGCGACAAGCAATTAATAATGAAACTTGATATCATAAAAGCTACAGCACTGAGGGCTAAATCAGAATATCATTAACTTAAATAGTCAAAGTGAACCCATGCAGTATCGACTGAAATCAATCTAAAAATCATTAACAATCCAAGTGTTATTATCTCCTCATCAAAGTTAAAATGAAACAAAAAATTGCAATTAGTATTTTTACTATAGACAATTTCTAATTCCCTGCTGGAAGATATTTTTTAGATAATTAGTTTTAAGCTTTTAGCAAAGCAATGTTCTTTATTTCTTCAGCGATAATAAAACTGTTCAAATAATTCGTACAGTAAAGGATCCGCGGAATCTAGTGTCTCGCCTGCTCACTCCACTTTCATAACAATTGACCTATGTTAAGTGTGATTCTACAAATTTTCAGAAATAACTTGTCTTTGAGAGTATCAGAAAATTTACGAAAATTGGAATTGAAAAAAAACTTTTGAAATCGCACCATTGAAAATATTTTTTTTTTAAATTCATCCAAAAAGCATATTTTACTAACAAGAATTCTTAAAAATTGATTGTCTTTAAGAGTTGCAGGATATTTACCAAAATTAGAACCATATTTTTTATTCTTAGTTTTCAGAATTGTCTGCAGGTATGAAAAAATGGCTAGAGTTTTTTCATTGTATGCAAAAATTTCATAAATTTTTAGTCTTGGGCACTTTCAGGAAATGTACCAAATTTGGAACTGGAATAAAATTCTGGAAGATTATTAATGACTATATGCAACAATTTTACATCAAAACTAATAATTCAAAGTTTATATTTTGTTTAAACGTTGTTGATAAATATACCAAAAGTGAAAATTTCACCGATGCGGAAAATGTAGGTCAAGATGACATAATTCTGATATGGATGTTGGTTACTACTAAAAATGTGACTACTTACCAATCATTATCTTTCTTTGCTTTTGTGCTGGGATATGGTACAAACAAAAAACAAACGATAAAAAAACCTAAGTACAACTAATGGAAGTATACGGCAAAATTTGATTTTTTTTTCAAAAATAAACTTGGGATTCAATGATAAAATTGTACTAAATATTTTGTCAAAATTTCATTGATATTGAGTTAGATTTCAGAAAGTTACTGGAGTGCAACATTTTGAGCATGTTCAAAAATTTATCGACACATCCTACGGTCAACAACGGACACAAACGTGTTTGGACGTGTTTATATAGTGTCAAGAACTTGTATCTGACTTATATAACGCACACCAACATGTACAAGTCGGCACACGTTGACGCTATGCGTTAAAGTGTGACACGGCCATGGTAGAATAAATTTCTTTTCAAAGAATGTCTGTATCTTATCTACCTCCAGTGCGTTTGAAATTAAAGAACCAACCGATGCACCCAATTCTACTCCTGACCTTTTGTTATATATTGAATAACATGGACGTCTGAAATCTAGGCTAGATAACAAACGTGATGATTTTGACTTTTCCAATTGTAATCTTTCCCTTTCTTAGCCTCTCCAGCATATGGGGCGTATATTTCACAGTTCATTCGTAATTGCGACTGTAGTTCTTGTAGTTCATACATAGGATTTGTGAAAACAATAAAAGTACTTCCATAGAAACTGCTAAGTCAAGGTTATTTGCAAGCTTTATAACTTTCTTCTTTCAGATATTCTTTTGCCGTCACCATGACATCATGGATGGATGTAAATGTCGCTTTCATTAATGCTATATTCGTGTCTTCCCGGATTTGACATAAACGATTCTGACTTTACACTGAAGTGACCTACTGTATAAGTGAGTCCTGTATAAAGTGAAAGACATGTTTACTTTTCCGAAAAAATTAACGTCACTCCCGGTTTTTATTGGAGTCAACGTAATCAGTGCTATAGTTTTTTTCTTTTTTTTTCTTTTTATGTTTTTTGGTTGTCTTTTATATCATACTGTTAAATTGATGTTTGGTCTTCGTCAGTTATAGGTCTGTTATACCAACCTGACCTATGATTGGCTAAATACTGAAGAGACTGACAGAATTTTTCACTTTTATGTCGATAGTGATTGAGGGTAAGAGAAGTTACACGCATCTATTTGTTCTGACATTTACAGGTCTTTCAAATTCATAAATGCCTCACTGATCGTGTGCTGGGTGCTGTTTTTTAAACTAATGAGTTACCCCCTCTTGCAAAGTACTGTCCTTAACTGATTTTGGCTTCTCTATTTTGATAATTTTGTTAATTTGTTCTCCATCAGGATTAGAGATAATTTGGTTTATGGATTATTACCGAATGTTTTGATTTGATCTGCACTGAAGACACAAAAGTTGTCGAAATGTGCATATGCAGAACCAAAATTGACAGTAACTTCAGTATTTTGTTATTTGTTAACATTTTCTTTTGAGTCGAGGTGTTTTGCAATGTTAGTATTACTGCACATAAATGGTCAAATTTTAAAGACCCTTTAAAAGGGCGTATGTAGAAACTGCTTAGTCAAGGTTATAACTTTCTTCCCTTCAGATATTCTTTGGCCGTTACCACGACATCATAGATGGATATAAATGTCGTTTTAATAAATAAAAACGGAATTTTTTTAGCTAGAATCATGTCTTCCCGGATTTGACAATTACCGATTTTGACTTTATGCTGGAGTGATTTACTGATAGATGATTGTTGTCCTGTATATCATATTGTTGCACTGAAGTTTGGTTTTCGTCAGTGATGTCTGTTATACCAATTTGTTCTTATGATTGTCTAAATACTAAAGAGACTGACATAATTTTTTTTCATTTTTATGTCGATAGTGATTAAAGGTAAGAGTAGTAACACGCAACAATATTTTTTTCATTTGTTCTGGCATTTAGCGATCAGCTAAAACAGATCTTTCAAATCCATAAATGCCTCACTGATCGTGTGCTGGGGTGCTGTATATAACAATAATGACTAAATCCCTCTTGCATAGCATGGTCCTTAACTGATTTTGGCTTTTCTATTTAGATAATTTTGGGTATTTGTTCTATATCATCTTTAGGAGATAATTCGGTTTATGGATTACCAAATGTTTTTATTTGATCTGCACTAAAGAGACATAAGTCATCGAAATGTGCATATGCAGAAACTAAATTGACAGTGAATTCGGTACTTTGTTATTTGTTAATATTTCCTTTTGAGTCGAGGCGTTTTGCAATGTTATTATTACTGCGTATAAATGATCAAATTCGAAAGACCCATTGAAATGGGTATGTACAAGGGGTGGTTATGATGTTTACAAGCGCATTACAAAGGGCATTTTAACCACAATTTTCTATCAAAGCGCTTTACTTCGATTCATTCCATTAATAACACATCTTTTGCTAAATGGTCATCTCAGTACTAAAATTTACTACAAAATCGACGATTTTAATTGCAAAATTATGAATTTCCCTAACATGGATATTCCATTTTCTTCTGCTTATGCAGTGTATGTTTCACAGTTGATTCCGACAGCTAGATCAAATGATACAGAATTTCTAATCAGATATAGTTATCTCCGTGACCGCCTTATGAATCAAGCATTGAAAAAAAATCCGTCTCATACGATCATACCAGATATCAGTCCCTTGTGGAGAAAATTAAAACTTCGGTCTGAACTCTGATGCAATATTCCTTTTCACTTAATACATGGATTATCATTTCCTTTAAATGTCTACGGCTTTTAATTAGTAATTGCTTTGGAGTTGATACCGGAAACTACCGCAATGGAAGGGGATTGGCTAGCCATATAACCGGTTTAACCTACCATTTCTTTTGAAATGAAAACATTGCAGTCGACAATTTTTCGGTGATTTCACTTGACTATTTGTCTTTTGGACTTTGGCTCTTGACAACTGTGATCGGTAATTTTGTTATTAACCCCATTAATTACTCTGGAATTAACAATGAAAGGATATGGAGTAAATGCAAAAGAGACATTCTCTTCAAATGCATGGTTAAAACAGG
>MJUU01074322.1:0-10436 GCA_002080025.1 Modiolus philippinarum
CTTATTCAGATGCACGTTATCATCAGCTAATAATGAACGAATGTTCTTACAGAGGCCATAATGATGCCAATATGTTATGTTTTGTGTTTGTGCAGATAGTATTCAAATACAGATGCAAATCATGCAGTTTGTTGTGAACAATGCCAGAAATAAATCTGTTAAAGACCAGCAAATATATTCAAATGACTGCATGTTTAGTTATCAAGGGAAACGGGGAATGTGTCAAAGAGACAATGACCCAAAGGGGAGTAATAACAACTCAAAGTCATCATAAGATCTTCAATGAACGGTGAGAAAACCCCACACCCAACGGCAGGTCGGAGTCGGTCCTGAATAAAGAGTGATCAAGTTCAGTGAAATAAACATCATCCTAGACTCCTATAGACATAAAGTAAACTTAACTAGAAAAAAGACAAGACACACAAAGGCTTAATAAATTTCCTGACTTAGGACAGATGCAAACCTGCTGCGGTGGGGTTAAACTAGATTTATTGGGCCCAAACCTTCCCCCTATTGCCAATGTGATAGATCAAAAAACAATCGTAACAACAGTAAAATTCAGTTGGCAACAGGACTGAGTCAATTGTGAAAAATGAAACTGAAAGAATTAAATATACGGACAAAAACATGAAATCACAAGAGATTACTAGCAGTTAACTGACATGCCAGCTCCAGACCCATTACCAACTGACAAATTAAGTTATGTACTCAGTATACAGCTTCCACCAAGATCCCTTCCTGTGAGCAGTTTAGAATAATGATTTCATGTATATACCGGAATACATAACCCGTGTCCATGCAATACAGATTTTAGAAATTTAGAATGTGTTTAGTTAAAAAGCAAAGAATAAATGTCTGAATAAATTTAAAGGTAACAATTACACAGTGTATCATGATATTATTGATAGTACATTTTAACTCCAATGGTTGGAACACCCAAGGGACTGATGAAAACATTTCAAGTAAGAGGGGTGTTTGAGCTGTCAAGGTCATACTGTTTATATTCGAACAAAGAGTCCAGAAAAAAAGTTCGAGTCATCCATGGTGTTTGAGTTATTGCAGTTTGAGCCATCGAAGTTCTACTGTACTTAAGGGCTGCACATGCCCAAAAGAAATCAGTGTACCTGCGTCTGTCAGGCAGTCTGTAACAAAATTTTATACTTGATTTGTTGCATTAGTATATTGTTCCTTGTCATATGAAATTTCAGCAAGATTTCTGAACTCCGCTGGTCTTTTCAATTTAAACCTTAAACAGTTGAATACCTCCCCTTGAAACAAATTTCATTTATAGATCGTCAGGATCATTCAGATAAATTATTATTACATCCTAGTTGATGTTATCTGCTGTCTCAAAGTGATACACTGTCTTTGCTAAAACAGAAAAATTGAAGACATATTTTTGTTGAAAAGAACAAACTTTTATTATGCTTTAATATATTTTGACAAATTTTGGAGGGTAGTAGAACACTGATAAAATTATTGTATTGGTGGAGGTCATAAAGGTTTGTTCATGTTTCTCCCACTTTCTAATTTTCTGATTCATGTTTCTCCCACTTGTGCCAAACAATAGCTGAGCTTGGTGTTTTTATAGCAATTAAAATGGTTGATATTGGCAGAGTAGAGTGAGACCTGTATGAAGTGAAAATTAAAATCATTTTCGTAAAATTACAGCATGTTTTTTTTCTAATATTTTTTTAATAAATTTCTGAATTATTGTAAAAGTTTTAAAAGAGTAATATAATTATGTTCTTTTTATTGATTCTTCTAAATTAATAACCATAAATTATAATATTTGATTAAAATGTTTATTTGCTGTTGGTGATGAGCCTTTTTCTCATAAAGAGAAAAAAGCCTAGGAGCTTTTCAAAAAAAGATTGCCAATCCATCGGCGAATAGATAGTAAATTGATATTCAAAATACAAAAAATACCGAAGTTGCATAAAAAACAGTAAATTTCGTTATGCTGTACACGTGTTTCAAGGAGTAACCTCTCATCAGCAGCATTGAAATCAAATAATTGGAAAGCTATAATCCAAAAGTTGTAATAAAAGAAGTTTTTTCAGTTTTTTTATATCGCCTTGTCGTTGATGCACGATTTAACGTTACCTTTGTTAATGTTACTCTCGTAAACCTGTCCGAGGCATGCACTAGTATATTTTTATCAAACAGAAAAATTTTGTTGTTTAAAGTACATGCTTATTTATCATGAACATTATTTTCGTTATTTTATCATAAAATATATTTTTTTCCCGCGGAGACACACCCAGATGGGAGCCCATATCTCTCAGATACATGTGATCCCTAGTGGTCACTATATTTTCACCCGTAGTAGTAAGCATGTGTATAAAAAAAAACAAAATACCGAAGTAACCGTGAATTTAGTTTCTTAAAATTAGAATTTTGAAATTTAATGTTAAAAATTATAACAATTTTATTAACTTTCTGTAAATACGTTATGTAGGGTCGAGTTGCTATCTGTGACTAAAATCAAAGTCTAAAATTGCAAAAGACTCACATTTCAGTTATTTGTGTATCCTTTGTAAGAATATCAACAGCAAGTCAATTGTAAAATATATAAACGTATATTGAACGGTGAAATTTATTAAATTAGAAAGTTGCCATCATAACCAATAGTAATCATTTCAAAGTCGATTCTAGTTATTTGCAATATCTAAATTTTTGTCAATTTTATTGAAACTAAGGAGTATCTCCCTCATGCAAAGCTCTGTCCTTAGCTGATTTTGGCTTTTCATTTAGATCATATTGGTTATTTGTTCTCTATCAGTTTTTAAGATCTTTGAGTTTACGGTCTTCCAAAAGATTAGATTTTATCTGCACTGAAGAGACATCAGTTGTCAAAATGAGCATATGCAGAAAATGAATTTACAGTAACTTCGGTGTTTAGTTGCTTTACAGACCAAGAAATACTGTGACATCAACAGCAGACTTAGCTGCGGAACCGAGACCCTATAGGTCCTTTATATATTTGTTTACTTAGTGGACTACGGTCCATAACTATAAAAAAAATCAGCACAAGGACAGTAAGAGCTACAGTTCCGCAGCTACAACAGACTGTCAACTCGTAGCTCAGATTGGTACAAAGCCAACTCATCATCCAGTGCGATGCAGACCAAACAAAATCCCTACTACACATCCAAATTCGAATCAGAATGATATGTATGCTTGCGAGATGTATAGTATACTTAAAGTTGAAGGAGACTGAAAAAAAAAAACTTGTATACAAAATTAATTTAAAAAAAAAACAAATTATACAACATCCATTAAAAAATTAACATCATCCTTACAATATATTCTTCACAATTCACAATGAATATAGGGATATATATCGTAAGCTTCCATTATTGTTATAAAGTAATGTAAACTATGAAACTCTTTAAATTAATACTGGATTCACTGTAGGTCTAATTACAGGTAAATTTAATTAGCATTATTTACATATTATTCACTATTCTCCCACTTTATTTTTCTTACCTGTATACCAAAAATACGAAAGTGGGAGAAACGTGAACACACCGTCATTTTGTGTCATAAAATCCCAAACATAACATAATTTGGGCTAAGATTACACTTCCAGGTTTGAAGGTTTTTAGTCTTGATTTTGGTCATTATTTATAAATAATTAACTATCTTAGAAGTTTATTCATGGAAAAGTGGAAAAAAGGATCCATTTATATCTTGTAATTTAATTTATTTTTTTTTCAAAAACATACAGATAAAGATAAAAGATACATTTATTTTAATCAAGGTTCCTCAAGGGGCAATTACAAATATAACATTCATAATTCAGACACAACTATTAACACATACAATTAATTCAAAAATAGATCGAAAGAAAATACTTATTTTTGGAGTAACAAGTTGACAGAAGTTCCAGAATAAATGTTTGTTTTATGTATGAAAAAGAAAGGAAATGGGGTAAATGTCAAGGAGACAACATCCCATATCCAGGTTAAAACGACCCATAACAAAGCATATAGGGGTCACCGTACGGTCTTCAACACAGTGAGTGTTAGTTTCCACCAATCTTGTTAGTTTATGTGCTGGAATGTATGATAAAAATGGTACTGTGAAACCTGTCTAAATAGAATCTGAGTAAATGTAAAACCTGTCTATAGTGAACCTAAAGTTTGTATTATCTAAAAGAACAAAATTGTGTAATTTGACCCCCTCACAACAAACCAAACAAAACAAATAATATGGTCATGAGGTTGTTGGGCTTCATACCATTGGTGCTGTGTATATAATTTTCCTTGAGTTGTTTCTACCCATCAGTATTCATGGCACTAAAAGCTAGCCTCACTTTTATTACTGCAAATATCTGCTATCAGTGCTGTATATGTATATGTAATTCTCTTAAGGTTGTTTCTATTTATCAGTATTTATGGCACTAAAAGCAAACCATAAATTTATTATTGCAGGTATCTGCCATCAGTAGGCTACAAACCCCAATTAATTTCATAGTGCTTTCTAACAAAAAGTTGGGTCGAATTTTAAAAATGGCTCCATTTTAAATGATATGAAACTTTGCATGCTTGAAGTACACTACAATCCTGTTAAAATATTGAATTGCCAGGAAAATGGGCCGCTGGTTTTTGCTGTACTAGTCTTGAATTTAATTTTCATGTGTGACGCTTCAATAAAGTGAAGTTGCGACAGGAATATTGACCCTTGAACTTGAGACACTTTACGACTTCCTGTTCAAGAAATACCAATTTCAAACATTCAAAGGCATAATCCAGACTCTCTTCAATGCCGAAATACTTATAAACATGAACATTTTGCATCAGAAAGTACACAATTAAAATTTTAAAAATTTTGCATGTTTTAGTGAAAGGGAATATATTCGTATACCAAGAGGAAAGGGACGTAACTGGGATCTGTAGCTAGTTGTAGCTGTATTTCTACCAATTAATATTAATTGCAGTAAAATACCCATACATATACTATTGCAGATATTAGCTATCTGAGTGTAGTATATATAATTCTCCCCATTGTGTTTCTACCCATCAGTATTAATGGCACTAAAAGCTACCCATACATTTATTATTGCAGGTATCGGCCATAAGTGCAGTATATGTAATTCTCCTAGCTGTGTTTCTACCCATCACAGGAGCATGGCCATGCATGGCTGTTATATGTCAGTTTTGGACTGCCGTAGTTATTCTTGCCAAAACAATATACCAGTTACACATTGTGGAAAAGGACTACTGGATTACTAATTGCTCTGTAAGTTTATGTTTTCTATTTATGTGGTTGCAGTTCAATCACAAATGTTGATTTCCTTTAGATAAAATTTAATATTTGTTCAGAAATATTTTGTGCCAAAATTTTGGAATAATGCACATATTGAAGGTTCATATTTTAGCATAATAACATTAAAATCAATAAATGGTATATGACTTTATGTGTGAATTAATGCTTTGACAACTTTGCTTAAAGTGTTCAAAGGGTTATAATCTATTATGTACACTGTCATTACAGGTTCAACTGAAGTACATTTCCATTCATCTAAATACTAATAAGCAAATAATTCAAAATCCAGCGATCTTGAAATGTCTTTTGGTAAATTTGTGTCCTCGAGAACCAAACTGAACTAGATGCCACTTGAAAAACCTAATGCTTAACAATTAAAAAAAAATGTTTTAGTTAGCTGTGTCTTTCAAATAGTATTACCTGTACATATTATTATAATTGTCAAACATTGTGCTCCCATGAAATATTCAGAGTTTGTGCAAAATTTAAAACTCATGTGAGATATTCAGACTTAATGCTGAAAGGGAGACATTTATATTCTTTGTTTATGCTATATTCAAATAAGATATTTAGAATGTACACTGAAGGGGTTAGAATAAAACCCCTGTGAGATATGTATGATGCAAGGAAGGACTATTAAATCACAATTTTCAAAGTTTATCCTCAAACTCTTATGTTTTCAGAATGAAAGGAAAAATATTCTGTCATACATTGTAAAATTGCTTGAAAAAATATTCTTGATTTAAAAAAAATTGTTATACATGTACTGTATGGTTTTAATATTTTGCATGGTATTATAGAGTACTATTAATTTGATATCGTTTGAAAAATTTGATTGGTTGAGTACTGATCACATGACCAACTGTATTTTCAAAGATTGATTAGAAAACAGTACATCAAAAAGTTATATCGCATGTTACTAAAAATAGTAATGCATATCACATGTTCCTATGAATGTTTGCAAAAAGAACCATTAAGTCTAATTTAATTCATTTTGATGTTTTTTTTCTAAGAATCAATTATATATCATATGCAATGTAATTGTATTAAAAGTATTTTAACTTTTAAATATATTAATTTTCAAATACAATGTATTTCAAATATATCTTGCATTTAATTATTTGGACAAAGGATCAAAATAACCTATTTAATGTAACTGCAAAAATTAATAATATAGCATTGTAGTCTGTGAATGAGGTCGATACGATGTTATAGCAACCTGGAAACATATCGACCTCAGATTTCATCCTTGGTCCATATGCTTTTCCCAGGTCGCTAAAACATCGTATCGACCTCATACACAGACTATAATTGTATATTACACAGTCTGTAAGTGACCTAATTTGGTATTTACACGGTCAGTAAATTCATATTGGGCGAGAGCGTATATACCATATTCAGTCACTTACCGACTGTGTAATGTTTATATCCTGCAGAGAGTCCAGTAAATTATGAAAACATCTGTTTAAAAACCCATTTTGACGATGCGTAATGGCGGCCACTAACCATATATTTATCAGTCACCCGATATGGAATATGCACGGTTGAAACGTGACATCTTTTGACCAATCAATTTTTTTAGAATTTACTAGAGGTAGGATATTTAAGAAATAAAACATGGCCGCCATACTATATTGTCATTATAACATGGGCTTGAGTTGTTTTTGCAAATATTTTATCCCGAGCGTTAGCGAGGGATAAAATATGCGAAAACAACGAAAGCCCTTGTTATAATGGCCTAGTTCGATCACCAACCACGGTATCCATGGTCGAACTAAAGCATGATCGAATTGTCACTGGTTCGACTAGAGTGACGTCTATGGTTCAACCATTTTGAAGCGTGGGTTTCTCTGGTTCCAATATGGCGGCACGAGTTAAGTTTGTTCAATTGTCGTTTTTGATAAAAGGGGAAAAAACATTTACAGCGGAATTAAATATTAGGTATTAGTAGTAATGTTATCAAGGTAGCTTTATACATATTTTGTAGTGACTAGAGCCTGTTTTTGTTTTGAACAAGTTAATTTTGAACATAACAATCATTGAGTAAATTTCTCGTAGCATGCAGAGCCTTGTGATTACAAGAGCACGATCGAAGGCAATGCCAATTACAATTATAATTTTATCGTTACAAGTTATCATTTTTAGTTTTCACAACATTTTTTTAAACAAAGGCTCTTAAACTTTTTTCAAGTTTACTGTCAAATAAATACCAACCTTTGGCATAGCATCTCCTTCCGGAAGAAATGCTATGCCAAAGGTTGGTAATTTTGTTATATTTATTAATCTTGTGGCATTAAGTGATCGGATGACAAACAAACGATGATAATCGTCCTCGTACATTTCCAAAATGCACATTTTGATTAAAAACGCCGCCATATTAACTAATCTACTGTTACTAAAATGAGTTCGATCATTCAGGTGACCAGACATGCGCACTAACACTGACTAAACTAAACTATGGTTGATGATCGAACTAGGCCAATGACAATATAGTATTTGGCGGATATGATTTATTTTGATTCTAATATGGAAATTTCACCCATTTTATATCCGAAGCGAGCAGCGACTATCTAATGGTTCCGTAACATTTTGATTTTGATAAACAAACTCGCTGACAAAAACACTTTCCACAAATACAATAAAAACTTACTTTTGTTTGATTTAATTGCTATTTTAACTGTAGAAAATGCCTCAAGTCCTCATAATCTCCATTTAAACTTTCAAACCAACGCTGCTTACGAACCGTACATTAAGATTTTATTTGTGACGTCACAAGTAGAAAAATTAAAGTTTGTCCCGAACATTGCCTTTTCAAGTAGAAAAAATTCCATAATGAATTTCGGAAACAAATTTAATTAAAAATTTGTAAGTGGATGGTAGATTTTGACAGTTAAAATGAAAATAGATTCAAAAAATGCAACAGAAACTATGCATCTTTTGCGCATGTGCAAAGAGTGTTATATTGGTATTATAACATTACTCTATTTACAAAGCTAATACAGGAAGCCATATTAGAATATGGTTTAACACAATAAGCACAAAAATTTATACCTGCAAATATTTCACTCTATAGCTGAAAATATGACTGCAATGAAAAATCTGCAAATACAAAAACTCGTGAATAAATCAATGACTGAAAACAGCAAAAATGTTGTGAATACAAAGCAGCTATACAGTAATTGTATGTCCACATGAAATGAATATATCTGTTTAAGGTTTATATTTTTCATTTCAACAGCTGGTAAATGAAGTGAAGAATTCTTCATTAATAGAGAATGTTACATCCAGCCCTCCCACCCATTACGTAGATCCTTTTGTCAACGGAACCAGTAACAATGCTGTTTGGGTTGGATTGGATAAAACAAATAGTCTGTCTTACTACCTCAGGGTAAGATCACTTGTACAGTTTACGAAGTTTGGTCGCTTTAGGAATCAGCTGGTCTGTCTGTCTGTACACACTCATAATATTTGTTTTGTACTTGATTCTCTTCAAATATTCTTTGGTTTAATTTGATTCACACCTGTGCTGGATCATAAGAAAAGATTTTTGTGTTGTTCTTTTACTAAGTCTTAACAGTTTGATCCTGCAGTCATTGAAATTAAATGGAAGAAGTGTGTCCTAAAATAGATAAAACAATAGCTTCCATTTTCATCACAAATCATAATGAAAAAATTTTAATAAAAATTAAAAATTTTCAACATTTCAAACTAGTTGTCTATCTTATTCCTTTAAATTTGTGAACTATATACAAGCTTATGCTTAGATCACACACATAAAAATTATAGGGTCATATCCATATGGAACAATGGCAGTAGAATACCAAAGGTACAATGGATGTGTTTATTACAGAAATCAAAGTCCACAGACATGGCAAAAACGAGAATACAAAAAAAAAATAAACACATGAGATAGCCACAAAACAAGGAAATGAAAATAAAAACTCAACATTGAGAACTAAGGCAGTTATAGTGTGAACTCCCATCAAAACAGAGAGTGACATTAGGTGCTCAGGAAGGGTAAGCATGACCTTCTCCACTAGCGGCACTCATCACATTATCACTGAGTCAATGTAGGGTCAAAACAGGTAATGTCAAATCTGAAGACTTGAAATCTAGCTGAAATATATGTTGTTATTTAGGTCACTGACACGTAAAATTTTCAGTGATGTCGTGGGGATTGCCATAGAATTTCTGTTGGAATGAAAGTAACAAAGGCTGAATAAAGTTCTTACTTATCAGCTTTTGGAGCAGTGTTTTTGCTCTATTAAAAAAATAACTGTATAAACCTTATACTCAACAGAAACAAAACAATACGCTGGAGCTAGACCTTACATCTGCATGGAAAAAACTGATACCTATTGTAATTTTGCCATTGATTATACCCTTGCTCCGCAGGAGGAGGGGTATACTGTTTTACCTGTGTCCGTCATTCCATAATTCCGTCATTCCATAATTCCGTCATTCTGTAATTCCGTCCGTAACAACTTTCATAAAGCTTTTCTCTGCAATGGTAAATGATACAAACTTGAAATTTTGTGAGAAGCTTTATGTAGTCATGCCATATTGTGGGATGCATTTTCAGACCTTTTGGGATGCTACTTCCTGTTTACCGACTTAGTCAATATTTCATTATTCTGTGTCCGTCACAACTTTTGTAAAGCTTTTCTCTGCAATGGTAAATTATACAAACTTGAAATTTTGTCAGAAGCTTTGTGTAGTCATGCCATCTTGTGGGATGCATTTTCAGACCTGTCGGGATGCCACTTCCTGTTTATCGACTTAGTCAATTTTTCATTATTTTGTGTGTCCGTCACAACTTTCATAACACTTCTCTGCAACGGTAAATGATGCAAACTTGGAATTTTGTCAGAAGCTTTGTGTAGTCATGCCATATTGTGGGATGCATTTTCAGACCTGTCGGGATGCGACTTCCTGTTTACCGACTTAGTCAATTTTTCTTTATTCTGTCTGTCTGTCACAACTTTCGTAAAGCTTTTCTCTGCAATGGTAAATGATACAAACTTGAAATTTTGTCAGAAGCTTTGTGTAGTCATGCCATATTGTGGGAATCATTTTCAGATCTGTTGGGATGCTATTTCCTATTTACCGACTTGCTAGTATTAAACATCCTGTCCGTCCCTCACAACTTTCATAAAGCTTTT
>MJUU01074325.1:0-130623 GCA_002080025.1 Modiolus philippinarum
GTTACTTCTTTCCTTGCATTAGTTAACGTTGTTCTCGCCTTAAACCCTTATTAGTATCATCAGCGATTGCAACATTATCAGGGTAAATAAAGCTGTTTTTGCCTAAGCTGTTAACATAACCATCTGAAAGCGTAAGCAATGATTTGACGTGATTTGCTAGAGATAAATTATTACAGTCGTAAACTGTTTTTCCATTTTGGTAGACTGTCATTTGACTAAGAAAATTTGTTACATCTGAAATAACAGATACTGTGTCGTTGTTTGGTGCTGCTCCGTCAGCTAGTTTATCTACTTTAAACTTGATTAAAAATACCCATTATATCAGTCATAAAACGAAGCCTTATCATTTATGCTAAATTTGTAATCCGTTTTTGTTTGTTGTTGACCATTTGGTGGAGACACTATAGGAGTATCTAGTAAAAAGTTACAATACTCATATCGATCACAGAACTGTGTTCCTCTAAACATTTTTTTATTACTGGATTATTATTTTTCTTTCTTATATAAAAATGATAGAGTTTATAAGCAGTGTCTTGAACAGGTTAGACAAGAGTCTTGAGCGTTGGAAAAAAAGTAAAACCTATAAGATTTTTGTTTTACTTATGAGATGCTTAAACCGCAAGCAACGTAAAAAATGTGAGTGAACTAAGAATCTAGCCCGTTTTACCCGTTTAAACTGTAGTGAATAACAAATCTTACATGTTGATTTATTCTCGTTAGTCCCGTAGATAGTAGTTAACTATGGGGAAAATCTGCGGTTTTCAAAAAACGTTTTTTGAAAACCGCAGATTTTCCCCCATAGTTAACTACTGATCAGTTAAAAAATCTAGCAAACTTTTTTCCTTTACATGTTAGATTTAGTCCAAAACTTCTAGTCCTTTCCGCCCATTTTGAAATTTTCCTCTTCACACAATACATGTATTTTCTCTTACCGATTTCAATTTTTGAAAGTATTTTTCGGATTAGTAGTCCTCTGTTTGAATATATGATAAACTGTATAATACATGGCAAAATCCGTATCACATGCCGTATCATCCCTCGACCAATATCAGCCCTCGGGCCAGAGGCCCTCGTGCTGATATTGGTAACTCGGGATGATACGGCATGTGATACAGATTTTGCCATGTATTATTCCCTATTTAATGAATCATGGCCACGAGAAAGAAATCGTTCCCACGAATAAACAAATCGTTCCCACGATTTAACAAATCGTGGCCACGAGAAACAAATCGTGTCCACGATTTGACAAATCGTGGCCACGAGAAACAAATCGTTCCCGCGATTTGACAAATCGTGGCCACGAATTAAGAAATCGTTCCCACGAATTATCAAATTTTGGCCACGAATTATCAAATCGTTCCCACGAATTAACACATCGTGGCCACGAGAAACAAATCGTTTCAAAGAAAACAAAAACATTTAGCCCAGTCCTTTAATTTCAGCTTCCGCTACATAGACGATGTGCTTTCTCTTAATAATCCTAAATTTAAGGATTATTTACATCAGATCTATCCAAATGAGCTTGAAANTAAAGAAACAACTGAAACACCTACTTCCGCTTCGTACTTAGATCTTTTATTGTATATTGACGAAGATGGACGTTTGAAATCTAAGCTATATGACAAGCGTGATGATTTTAATTTCCCCATTGTGAACTTTCCCTTTCTTAGCAGCAATATACCTACCTCTCCAGCCTATGGAGTGTACATTTCACAGTTGATTCGTTACTGTCGAGCTTGTAGTTTGTACAGTGAATTTTTGAACAGAGCAAAAACACTGTCCCAAAAGCTGCTTAGTCAGGGATTTGTTCAACCTTTGTTAATTTCATCCCTCAAGAAATTCTATGGCCGTCACCATAGCATCATTGAAAGATATGACGTGTCAGTATCCCAAATGAAAGTGGACATTTTCAGCCAGATTCACGTCTTCCCGGATTTGACTACCGACTTTGACATTTTCCCGGGTTGAATCACTCACAGTGTGACGGGTGCTGTTAACAGAGCAGGACATGCTTACCCTTCCGGAGCACCTGATGTCACTCTCAGTTTCACTGGAGTTCACACTGTGAGTGCCTTTGTTCTGAATGTTGTGGTTTCTGGTTCTGTGCTGTATGTCTGTCTGGCGTCATTGTTTTTGTGTCTAACGTCATTGTTTTCTGTGTTCTCGTTTTTGCCCTGTCTTTGGACTTCGATTCTAGTGAATTTCACCCCTTTTTTCCTTCGATATTCTACTGCCGTTGTTCCACGATTTGACAAATCGTGGCCACGAATTAACAAAAAACAGCAAAAATGTTTTGAAAAAAAAATACTAATTTGGAAAAAAATATCAAAAATGATCAAATGATTAATTAAATAATTTAGAAATAAGTAATAAAAATTATACACAAAAAATTTAAAATCAAATTATCAAAATATCAAAGTCTAATATAAGTGTAATAATGAAACAGTCCTTCTCAATGTTAATTACATTCACAAGTCCACTATATGTAGAAATAACTAATAACTATATAATTGTCAATGTTGATTACTCCATCCTAGTATTAGTATATATAAATCCATATACTACTCTATGTTCTGGTTATTCAAAGATTCAAATCAATTAGTGTAAAATATCACTGATTATACTAACCACTATTCTCAATTTACCATCAACAGGTAATAATAATTAAGTACTTATAATTATCAAAATAAATTGACAAATTAATGAATAAACATCAGCAGCATATCTTCATCACATAATGTCAGTGAAGTTCCATGAAGATCCATCTATAAATCACAATCGTAGGAGCCAATGTAAAAGCTGGATAACAACCAAATCATCTTAGGTTCTAAGGTTCTTTAATACCAAGCAATTACATAAAGTATAAACTGTATAAACAGTTACCCAATTTGTGGAAATGAGTTTACACAGTGTATACTTTATGTAAATGCTTGGTATTAAAGAACCTTAGAACCTAAGATGATTTGGTTGTTATTCAGTTAAATCTAGAAAGCCAGCTTTTACATTGGCTCCCACGATTGTGATTTATAGATGGATCTTTATGGAACTTCACTGACATTATGTGATGAAGATATGCTGCTGATGTTTATTTATTAATTTGTCAATTTATTTTGACAATTATAACTTCTTAATTATTATTACATGTTGATGGTATATTGAGAATAGTGCGTAGTATAATCAGTGATATTTGACACTTATTTATTTGAATCTTTGAGTAACCAGAACATAGAGTAATTTATACTAGTATGGAGTAATCAACGTTGACATTTATATGGTAAGTCGTTATTTCTAAATAGAGTGTAGACTTGTGAATGTAGTTAACATTGGGAAGGACTGTTTCATTATTGATTTAAATTTTGTGTTCATAATTTTTATTGCTTATTTCTAAATTATTTAATTAATAATTCAATGCATTTTTGATATTTTTTTCTAAATTATTATTTTTTTTCCAAAACATTTTTGCTGATTTTTGCTAATTCATGGCAACGATTTGTCAAATCATGGGAGCGATTTGTTTCTCGTGGCCACGATTTGTTAATTCGTGAGAACAATTTGATAATTCGTGGCCACGATTTGATAATTCTCGGGTACGATTTGTTAATTAGTGGCCACGATTTGTCAAATCGTGGGAACGATTTGTTTATTTGTGGCCACAGATTGTCAAATCGTGGCCACGATTTGTTTCTTGTGGCCAGGATTTGTCAAATCGTGGAAACGATTTGTTTCCCGAGGCCACGATTTGTCAAATCGTGGGAACGATTTGTTTATCGAGGCCACGATTTGTTAAATCGTGCGAACGATATGTTTATTTGTGGCCACAGTTTGTCAAATCGTGGCCACGATTTGTTTCTCGTGGTCACGATTTGTCAAATCGTGAGAACGATTTGTTTGTCGTGGTCACAATTTGTCAAAATGTGGGAACGATTTGTTTATTCGTGGCCACGATTTGTCAATTCGTTGGAACGATTTGTTTCTCGTGGCCACGATTTGTGTTGATTTTTTTCATGTGGCACCACATAATGTGACCCAAATAAGCTTTCATAGTATGAAGCCAGGCTCATACAAGGGCTAGTTCAGAAAAAAAGACAGTAAGCTAGCCAAGTCCTTTAATTTCAGCTTCCGTTATATAGATGATGTTCTTTCACTGAACAATCTTCAATTTAAGGATAACCTTCATCTTATATACCCAAATGAACTCGAAATTAAAGAGACCACTGATGCACCATCATCAGCATCATACCTGGACCCGTACTTTTATATTGACAACTCTGGACGTCTGAAAACAAAACTTTACTACAAGCATAATGATTTTCCAATAGTGAACTTTCCGTTTTTGAGCAGTAATATTCCGACATCTCCGGCATATGGTGTGTATATTTCACAACTCATTCGCTATTGCTGTGCCTGTAGTTTGTACAGCGATTATGTCAACAGAGCGAAATTACTGTCTCAAAAACTTATACATAAGGGTATGTTCAGTCACTGTTGCAATTGTTACTACAAAAGTTTTACGGTCGTCACCACGATTTGACAGACCGTTACAATGTTTCTATTTCACAAATGAGAATAGATATCTTTGGGTAGATCCAGAGTTTATTACCGGACTGACTTACACCGACTGTGACAAAACCGGACTTTCCACTGGCAGTGTGTCGGGTGTAACGCGTGCAGCAGATCATGCTTACCCTTCCGGAGCACCTGAATATACCTCAGCTTTTGTAGGGGTTCACATTGCTAGTGTTTTAGTTATGTGGCGTTCTTGTTCATTTTGTTTATTTGTTTTGTCTTTGCCATACTGTCTCATTTGATGTTGGATATGCCTTGCCGAGATTTTGGATTTATGATTTTAGAATTCCCCCTTTCCTTGTTCTTGCTTCGGTATTCGTTTGCCGATGTATTGAATCGTGGGATTACAAAAGTGGTTGATAAAAAAATCTTAGTCAACCACTTTTGTAATCTCTCATTCAACTCAAAGAGATTCATAAAAAATGTTGATCTTAACTTAAAGTGACAGTGGTTCTTGATTTCAAAAATGTGAAATCGTAGGATTACAAAAGTGGTTAGGGATTACAAAAGTGGTTGATAGAAATTCTTAGTCAACCACCTTTGTAATCTCAACCACTTTTGTTATCCCTTATTTAACTCAAAGAATTTCATTAAAAAAACTCTTTATCTTTACTTCAACTGACAGTGTTCTGGATTTCAAAAATACTAAACCACATTCGAAATCGTGGGATTACATAAGTGGTTGACAAAAAATCTCAGTCAACCATTTTTGAAATCTCAACCACTTTAGTAATTCCTTATTCAACTCAGAGAATTTCATAAAAAATGTTGATCTTAAGTTAAAGTGACATTTTACAGTAAAATCTGTACTTTTGAATCCAAGTTATGTTGAAACAAAATCTTAAGAAAGATGGATTACAAAAGTGGTTGATAAGACATTTAGTCCAACCACTTTTGTAACCCAAAACCACATTTGTAATCAATGGTTTACAAAAGTGGTTGGGATTACAAAAGTAGTTGTAACAGTGCACAATACTCAAGTATTATTACAAAAAAGGTATTGTTTAAGTATTGTAGTTGTAAATAACCTTATTTATAAAATATATAGCACACAGTTGTCTGTTATGATTGTTTACTTTCACTTGAGATATAAACAACGAAGATACTTTTTGGGAAGTGTTGGTAGCTCTGCAAAAAAAGCTGTTGGTTTTCATTTCGGCTGAGGGAACTGTATTCTGTTCAGCAATGCATTTGCATAGATTGTCAAGCATCTTTAGTTGAAGTGCCCCAACAATCTTTTCATATTCTAACATCTAGGATTGACGGCAAAGATTCTGTCTTTCATTTCTTTCAAATTATTTAGCGTTTGCTCAGTATTACATGCACATGTTGTTCCTGAGTGGTTGAATGGGAATCTGATGCTGTATCTGGGTGTAGGCTGTCCATTGATTGGAATATATGATCAAATACAATGGAGCGTGGTAGGACTTGTTTGATCCCAGACAGTACTGTGGCTTTGCTATGCCAAACACCCATGTTTTGTTAGATGGTCGGCGACCTCTATAGTAGTTAGACTTGAAGATACTTTCATCTATTTGTACGACGATGCTGGGTCCATTAGAGACTGTGTCAACTGCTAATTGGATATCAAAAGACGTCAAAACTTTATTAGTTGATGCATGTAATCTTTGTTACAAAAAATATATACAATAAGACAGCTTTTTTATGTATTTTGACCTGGACAAATGACAGATTTATGTTATATTTATCGAGAATTTTTCAATTTTAAACTTTTCACATAAACAAACAATTTTTGCATTTTTTAAGAAAAAAAAATGCTTAACTATGAGTAATATTTAAAGATTAAACAAATAAAATTATCAAAATATTAAATATTCACTGGAAAGATTGAAAAATCGTTATTCTTATCTGTCCAGAGATATGAAAAAAAATTAAAAAGAAAAAAGTCAGAAAATTTCCATTTTGCCTGCTTATTTAATGAATGACAGTAAACCAACCACTAGTATGGTAATTTGCACTGATATAGGCTTCTTTGTGTACTTCATGGATAAAATAAGTAACATTTCATGTTAATTCTTGTTAAATTGTCTAGATTTTCAGGCGAAATAAAATAAATATTTATAGGAGGAGGTATAAATATTTTGCATTATGTAAGTACCTGTTTGATCTAAAATGTTTAAAAGCTCTACGCTGCTTATAAATTAGATATTACATTCATAATTGAAAGTTATATAAATTCCACTAGATATCTACATCAAAACGACAAATTAGGGGATGATACCCATTTTGTATATATTTTCCAGTAAAACGACGAGGTTTTCTGGAGCATTATTGCACAGCATTTTGAGTTTGAATATTCAAACCAAATTGCCCTTATTTTGGGGGAAGGAAGGCTAATTGGCCTGAAATGAAATAAAAAAATATTTCGTTATACCCCAAAACATTATACACATGCAATTAAAAGATTTACGAACATTGAAAGTCGAAATGGTGTATACATGTATCCCTAAGATCCCTTTTTTTTTCAAAAAGTTTATCCAGAAATTTATTGAATTAAAAAGTGTTATTTTTCAAACCTCGTTGTCTAAAAGGAAAAAAATGTCAAACACGTCATTTTCACAGTATTTGCGGAGAATTTTTTTTTGCATCACCCAACTATAAAAAGTCGTAAATTGCATAAATTTTAAATTCATTGTAAATGTCACTAATTTAGCTTTCATTTTATACCAAACTTAAGCATATTTCACCTATCTACAGAAAATTTAAAAGCTGAAGTCCGTGAAAACGAAAATATATTTGAGAATTTAGCGAACTAGAAAAGTGGACTGGTCCTATTCTATCCTTGCGTGTAAGCTATCCTCGTCTAAAGCTGTTTTAATAAATGCAAATGTAAATAAAATGTGGATATTGAAAACATTGACACCTTCAATTTATAATAAAAGATCATTATCACACTCTGAAAGCATTAAAACTGTTGACTTTTCCACACTTTATACAACTATTCCTCAAGATCAACCGAAATCGCGACTGAGAGTTTCTTCGTAAGAACGTCGAACTGAGATAAAGGTACGTTGTTATAGGTAGAGTTGTGAAATATGACACCGAATCGGAAAAAAATAGTTACGCCCTCGTTTAATCAAGTAGCCTATTTGTGAGTAACCGGGCTCTATCAAGGAATTCACTGTATCGAAAACAGGCCATTGAGTAGTGAATGAGTTGTGAGATGTAAAGTCTATATGCAGCCGCTGTTGCATGGAATGTTGCTGCAAAGGAAAGGAAAGCTGACTATTGAAAAAGTGAAATCATCGCGTTTGCATACAACTTAGTTTGTAGCATCTTTCTGATGTCAATTTCAGGAATAAGGCCACATGGAAGTGTCTGTAGTATCCTTAATTTCGAGCTCTTGGATAGATCAGATGAAGAAAATGGGTCAAAGGCTCAAATAGCCGGGTTGCGTTTTTGTGCCACAAGCTGTAAAGTGTTGTTTTGTAAGTTCCTTAATATGGACCTTTAATGGGTCTTAAATTTTACAACATAGGTAACCTATGTTGAAAATGTTGATTAAAAATAACTAAGTTCCAAAGTCAGAAACTTATTTTAAAAGTCTCCAAAATATTTCCATAAAGTAGTTGCTCATCTTCAATATATATAGAAACATTCTGTTAAGTTTAAACGATCTGGGTTCATAACTGTAGGAGTTGATTTCACTATATAGGCACACCCTGTTGAAAATGTCTATAAAAAACTAAGTTCCAAAATCCAGAAAAATTGAAAAAAAATTCGAAATAGCTCCATAAAATCAGATACACATATTCTATTAAGTTTCAAACATCTGGGTTGAAAACTGTAGGAGGAGTTGATTTCACAAAATAGGTATTCCATTTTCCCTGCCCGCCGTCCGCCCGCCCGATTTCACCATACTATAAGCCGGATTTGCACTCCGTGCCACCCGGCCAAAAATCACCAAATATCATCTATATAATAGAAGCTAAAATTTAAGGATTCGGCTAGCTTTGTATCCTGATTTGTAAGAAGCCCTCCAATGAATTCAGCCTCATAAGAGTGTAGAAACAGATCGGCTAAAAGAGGTGCACAGTTTGTGCCAATAAAAACGAGAATAATTTCTCTGGCCATGGATTTAAGACTATGGGCTAAATAAGACACAGTGGGGCGTCGTTTGGCATTTAGCAATGAATTCTGCTCAAAACGGTGCCAGGGCCGTCTTGAACTTACTATCAGGTATGAACAAAGCTTATTGTTGAAAGCCTCTTACTAGAAGGTATGAGCAAAGCCATTGTTGAGGAAATCATGTTGATTTCAAGATGAAGAACAACAATAAAAGAGTTCTTCCTTTACTTGGTTTTAGCAGGTATTTGTAGAGACTTTGTCTTATGTGCATTTTCATGTTTATTTAACTTTAAGAATTAATAATTTTACTTACCAAACGTTGTATCGTTTGTTGTAACCAAAATTATGAGACGTAAAATTGCATGGTGAAAATATAGGTGCTATAACTGGTTTTGGTCCAATAGTGTGAGTAAGATCTATGGTGTAGAAACCCAAATCCTCTGAAGGTTTGACATAGCTGCACACTAAAAAATAAAATACCTGCTATTTGAAATAACCAATTATTCCGGCAATCTTATCAGTGTGAAGGGTCACACTAATAGTACCGTAACGATATCCCACCATTAGCTGCGCTAGTGGAGTACTCTTTTTTCATCAAGCATTATGAGTGTTTTTCTATGACATACGGCAGAAATACTGCCTTGTGCAGGGTGTCCGTTGTAAACGAATTCACGCCCCTGCTACATTAGATACAAACTTAACAATCCACGATGTTAAGAAAAAGGTACCAATGTTGGTTTATATGTATCTTCATCATGGAATGATGACTCTTGAGATGAAGGTAGTGTGACGAATCTCACCTGGTCCAGGGAAATATATAGTACCTTAACAGACATATAACATCCTTTATTTGATGTGTAAGGGGTTGTACTTAGCCGAGATGATAAAGTGATGGACTGCAGATTTAGTAATTAAATAAAATGGCCTACTACACCCGCCTCCTAAAAGTTACGGGTCAATAAAATGACTTTTGTGTCACCTGCACACTTAGTGTGGGCGACGTATATATAGGGGTAACTTAAGTCGTCGTTGTCGTCGTCGCTGTTGTTGTCCGTCCTTTTCTCTGCAACTTGAAATTTTGTATGACTTTATTAAAGGGTTCCATATTGCGCTTATCGAAATCAGGTCTGTCGGACATTTACAATATCTTTTTATGGACTTGGAATATGTTCCACAAATACTGTCAGTGGTAAAAATTTCGTAACACTTTGCTCAGCAACTATAAATCACAGCCATTTGTAATTTTGAATGTGATTTAAGTATTGAGTTCTAAATTGCGTTTCGTGAATTCAGATCTGTCGAACTCCTACTTCCCGTTTATTGACTCAGAATATTTTTATACGACCGCAAAAAAATTTTTGAGGTCGTATAATGGTATGGCGCTGTCGTCGGCGTCGTCGTCGTCGTTGTCGTCGTTGTCTGTAGACACTTTTGTTTTTGGTCAATAAGCCAAGTTACATTTATTCAATCCTTATGTAATTTTTACACAATGTGCTTTGGCACAAAAGGAAGGCTTGGAATGGTTTTGGTCATTCTAGCCCCTCCCGTTTTTTAAAAAAAAAAGGGCCAAAAAAGGTTAAATTGGGTGTTTTCACATATGTGGCAGTAGAATCTTTATTATTTATCAGATTTTGACGAGGTTTCCTTCAGTGTGCTCCTTAGAAAATTTCAAATCTGGGGTATGCAACGGATTTCATGTGGCATGTACTGTTCACGAGAAGAATGGAGCCCAAAAGGGGAGAATTTTATTTTTTTTTTATTTTAAGTCCAATTTTGATGCAGTTTTTGCAATGGATTCCTTTTGAAAAAATTAATACAGCGTTGCACCATCAGATTTTATATGACTTGTTTCCATACTAAGATATGAGGGGCCCAACCTGGCCAAAATTACAAACATGCAGATTACCTAAAATTTTTATTTTTCATCTGATTTCAATGGAATTTTTTTCTTAAGATTTCTCTCATTGTAGGCTTTCAGTAGTATGCTGTAGCTCTTACTGTGTTTGAGCTATAAGGGGTCAAAGGCGCCAAAATTGCCATTTTTAGAAATATGTGAAATCTTTATATTACATCAGATTTTGATGGGATTTTTTGCTTTGTATTCCTCTCATTGCAAGCTTCCAGCAGTGTGCATTTTGATTGGGTTTGTTTCACCAGATTCCTTTTATCATAAAGTTTAAGTATAATGATGACCAGTTGGACATACCTCTTATCATTTCTGATATCTATAAGGCATTATTATGTTCCTAAGTTTGTCTGCAGCTATTACTGGGTCGAGCTGTTTATTGTGTCCATTATTTACTATATCAAGCTCTTTACTATGTCCTCATTTATTTTGAATTACACTTGTTCAAATTTTAGTGTTCGACATGCTGCGGTCGTGTCATGCTGCGCTCGGCGTAGCCCTTTATTAACTAATACTGTCAATGGTAAAAATTTTCGTAACACTTTTCTCAGCAACAACAAACACAGCCAATTGAAAATTTGTATGTGACTTTATTATGAGGTTCCATATTGTGCTTATCGAATTCAGTTCTGTCCAATATCTACTTCCTGATTAACAACTTAGAAATTTTTGTTTCCAACAACAGCACTGCAGGCGAGACACGTCTTCCATGGAAGACTCACAATTTATTAAAATATACTACTGATCAGATTGTAAATATGCATATGAATATTCATTCTATTATGCATACTTCGATTCCGTAAAGCACCACAAATTACTGGTGGCTGCAGAGGTTTCATTCCGATTGTTAGAACTACTTACTCCATTTCATATGCGCTACAAATTTATGAAGTCCCGGACGTAATTATTATTTTTGTTTCTTTCGCCGTACGATGTTTTTCTCATATATTACAAAATGTTGAACCCCCATGAGATGTACATCCAACAGAAAAATAGCCATTTTGTTATTTTACGAAGGTTTCAAGTAATTCCATTTTAAGCGAAAATTGATTTTCCAACAAGATACAGTTATCAAACTGGTTGCCGGGATGACATCAGATATTGCTTAAAATAGCAAATCATTGGTTTTGTTCCGTTTTCCGTCTCAATGTTGTCCGATCAATTTCTCGAAAACGGAAAAATGGCGGAAAAAATCAAAGTGCCCAGACAGGATGGAATTTTACATGGATGAAGATTGCCTAGCATATGGAATTGATTACTGGTGGTGGAATTATCAAAATGGCTACCGTTGCAATGAAAACATAAAAAAGGCGGGAAGATTCAAAGTGCTCAAATTAGGATGAAATTTTAAACTAAGTTTGTTCAATATTGTGCGGATCTCATCTTAAACCTTAATATCCATTTCTCAAATGTTCCTTCCTGACATGAACTGGATTCATCTTTATAGTGTAGTTTTAACCTGGAACATCTGTTTTCAATGCAAGACACTCGTAAGTGGATATCCTTGTATCGGGTTACATAGTTTTATGGCTTTTGCAGGATCCTCTGTCACTATTGCATGGTCATCTGTTGTCCATTCGATATGGTCTGATGTACAGGTTTCTTTATCAAAGATGGCTGGAAGTTTTGTAACTCGTCAGCATCTTAAATCTTATGTGCAGGTCTGCAGTGAATGCAAAATTGTAAGCATCGATAACCTGTTGCGTAAGGACGCAAGTAAGTGGGTTGTTATCACTAAGCATCGTAAAGATTTGTCACACAAATAATTGCAGAACTTTTCTTGAAATTGCCAACTGAATGCTAGCAATTTTAATTTGTGAGCTGCATAGTCTTTTCTGTCTCCGAACGGCCCTGTTTGCGTAATGTCTCTCTTTGCATCTTGTTGCTGTTGTTAAAAGACGACACCAAGTCTTAGTATGCAATACAAATGGTATGTTACAATCTGGAAAACCAAGATTTGGTGGTAAAGGCAAAGGACCCATCAAAGTTTGAAATTAACAATGAAAGGATATGGAGTAAATGCACATGAGATAAAGTCTCTACAAATAACTGATTAATTGATTAAATGTCTAGCAACGCCTACATCCATATATCTTCTCTTTTGTTCATTGATGCGGGGTTGTCAACCAACATAAATACTAACTGGCACATTGTTCTTACAAGTACTGTCATCCGTTTCCCGACAAATAACTAAATACCGAACTTACTGATAATTTAATTTCTGCATATGGCCATTTCGACAACTTATGTCTCATCAGTGCAGACAAAAGACCCATAAAAGACAATTACAACATATAAACAACTACAGGGCAGCGAGTCAATTGCAAGAAAACTTGGCATAATAAAACAAGAGATATGGGCACAGAATGGTCAGAATAACATTTGAAAATTACAAAAAATAAAATGCAAAAATTTGAATGTATGATAATGTATCCATATGAGATATTCTCTCAAGAACAAGTACACATAGCAAGTACAACTAACATGTTCTCCCTGTTATTTGCCTAAATATCATTTTGATGTTTCAATGACTGTCTTCTTTCCTTTAGATTTCATACTGGTTGTTTGTATCACATCTGTCAACGATCGTGTTATTTAAGATCAATTCATAATAAATGTTCAATAATAGCAAATAAGGCCACGAAACTGGTAAACTTTCTCTGGTAATGTTGGTTTCGGACAGTTTATAATTTTATCTGGATCAGGTTCAGTATCATTTGCAGATACAACGTGGCCTATGTATTGACACTTCGTTATAAGAATATGCACTTCTTTTGGCTACAGTTGAAGACTAACTTCTGTTAATTGCTGGAAAATCTGTTCTAAATGACTGAGATGTTTATCCCTTGACTTCAAAGTCGATAACGAAAACATCTAAGTAGATGAAACAAATGTGTGTATGAAGGTCTCCTAGACACTCTTCCATCTATCATTGATAGGTCGCTTACGTATTAGATACTTAGTAAGCCAAACAGTAAGCGGACAAACTCTTATTAGGGGACTAACACTACAGGCTTTGCGTTTGCTTATATTCCTACTCTTTCTCGAGCTGATGGTAACCACTCGTCGTAAAAATGGTATTTCTTCGTAAATAGTTGATGATCTCCTTTAGAGTAATTAATCATTCTTTTGTTGAGCTGGTGGTCATAAACACCTTGGTTATTTTCTCCTTCTTGCTACGAAGAGAAAGATGAATATGATATCATGTAGTGTTGAAGATGTCTTCCAGCTTCATTTATCATTGACGATGTAATCATCATATGACATTGTTTAAAGGAATGTTGTCCATTAAGCCGATTCAATGCCTAACTGCCGATGTATGGCCCTTTCGAAAATATATTCTGGTATTTAGAAATAATTTCTTTTCTCCTTTCTATGGAGTCTTTTTTTAGAAAAAAGAAGGGAAACGGGGAATATGTCAAAGAGACAACGACCCAAAGGGGAGTAATAACAACTCAAAGCCACCATAAGATCTTCAATGTACGGTGAGAAAACCCTGGCAAATGTATCTCTTTGAGTATGTTTCTGACCTGAGTATCCTTACTTTGTATGTGGTATTTAATGATGTGAATTAACAAATTAAGGTTACTATTTGCTATGTGTCACGTTTGATATATGTACGAGTAATTCCATACTTTTATGTTGCTTATCGTCAAAAATGGTTATTGTCACTTTCTATTCAATAGGAGCTGGAAAATTAAATATAGTGTAAACTTTGATTTTATCTGCACTGAAGAGACATGAGTTGTCGAAATGGCCATATTTAGAAATTAGATTTACAGTAACTTTTGGTATTTTGTTATTTATATGTTATACTTCTTTTTTATTTTTTGAATTATGACTTATTTCAAATAAATATAAAATAGGATCCTGCATGTCGATTTGGGTGGATACGAGCAACATGTCTAATAGACTTAGATTTACTCACAGCTGTTAATGTCGCCCTTACGGACTCTGAAAATGAATATATTGTAAACATGTTCATACTTTCATAAAAGGGAAAACCCGCTTTCTTGTAACATAATTGTAGTTTATACATACACGGACACATAGAAGCAAGCAACGACATTATCCTTTATTGATTCTATTTTTATTATAATACTTTATCTTTATTACTTTTGTGTTTATTTTTAACAGATCTTTTGCAAATGTTCCATCTATTTAAATCGTTTTATATTTTCAACATGTATGTATATGAGAAGAATGTACAAGTTGGTATAACTTTTGTCTCATCCTTTTGCTATTTTCAGATAAGCACTCCCTGACCCATCTTTCTAAATTACGTTTTGTCTTATTCTTTCTTTTTCAAGATTTAGGCCTTGGAGTTAGTAGTCTACCTGTATTGGGATTTATTTGTATGTTTATTATGCTATAGGGAAACGGGATATAGAAAGAGGAGCTTTGGGTACCCATTAATCGGTTTAATCCTTCCGCTAGCTCTTGCTTGTGTCGGTGCCAAGTCTGGCTATCCCGAATTCCTATTGTTGTCTATGTTTGTCTTTTATCATTTTATGGTTTTGCTTGCGCAGTTATCTGGTAGATTGTGATTGTAAATTGTAATTTTCGGCCATTGTTATCTTTTCTTCTTTAATTTAATCTAATTTGAAACTGTAGATACTTTATTATCAAGATCATTTGGCAAATCAGACTGTGGAGTTGACTGTAGAATGGCAAATACATTTTTTGATGATGAAGTACTCTGTCGAGATATAAGTATATACTTCTGAATTTGCCGATATCCTAAGTTTGTGTTGTTCTGCTGATTTAACAATTGGCAAACTGTTATTATTTTTCCCAAGTTCCGTTTCTCCTTAATTCATACAGCGCTAAATACCATGGTGTGTAGAGGTTAGGATTAATAACCTTGCCAATGGTGTTTATTCCGATAATTTGGGGCACTGCAGAGTTGTGGTTACTATCTGCAAAATATATTTAGCCCCTGGGGAGGGTATAACCCCCTTTTTGGACTCTGGACTTTGGCCTTTTTTATGCGTACTTTGGACTTGAACAATAGAGTCCGTAGACTCCATGGACTCATTTTGGTCTTGTACTTAAAAAAATCCAAAAATAGAAAAATGGACTCTGGACTTCATCTCGAATTTTGGGTAAGAGTGTAGGGCTGTTGGCAATCTGCTATAAATAAAGCATTCAACTGAATCTGGAAAACCTTGAATAACTCAAGCTATTCTTTTCTGAATATGAAATTAGGTACCATATCTCAGATGACTGTCTCTTATGTACCTACGGTATGGCGTACGCTGTCTATACGCACATTCTATGTTCAAAATGGGTGTTGACGAACAATGTCTGTTGTGAAATGTTTTTGGCTAATGGTAGATATTATTGAACTCGTATTTGGTAATATTGATGTCTAAGTACCCATAATCTTGACGTCAACTTCATTTGGAGAATCAAACTACCCTTTTGGTGATGCTGACTAGATTCTTGTGTTGCATAGCACATCCCCTGTTCCTGAAGAACCAAATTACGTTGTATCTTATATGATTAGTGTGAATTTTGCAATAATTACCCAGTCGTAATTTACATCCAACTGCAGTTGTAAATTTGTTTACATGTTCATCACGTACTGTCATTTGTTTGTCTAAAAACCATTTTTTTTCTATCGGTCTCATCAGGTAGTCTCCTGTTTAAGAATGTATTTAGATTATCTCACTTCTGTTGTGAGAGTATGTGGAACATTCTTAGATGGTTTATTCTTCCTAGTTGTTTGGAGGTCAATATTCAGATTATGTTGTTTTCTGAAATTTTTTAATTGCAACTAGTTTTCGTTTGTATCGTATTTCCCGACATTGCCAAACTTACATCCTAATATTCTTCGTGGTTCTGATCATATACCTTTTCAAACCTAGCATTTCATCAGCATCCTTCTTGTATATCTTTCCTCACTTTTTGACCTTGTTGAATATCTACTCTAGTCTACAACCCTTGATGGAAAAGCTGTTACCATCCTCTTATCTGGCTGTACAAAAACTGTGGTAACAAGATTTTCGTAGATGCTGTCCATTTTATCCATAAAGTCATCTACTGTTGCTCAAGGTCCAACTCTAAACATCATTCTATTAACTTTTTCTCAGAGAGAACTTCTGACGGCTTGAATTATAACATCATGGGTATAGTTTTCCATGATCAGACAATGTACTTTGTACCTCTCTACGTCATAATCACAACTCCCCAGCGATCGTTTGAATCCTGGGGATGTAAGTCGACTGGATAGTAGTTACCATGTGGTTTAACTTTCTTGTCTTTCATATCTCTAGAGAACGTTAGAATCCTGGGATGTAAGTCTTCTGTATAGTAGTTACCATTCGGTTTAACTTTCTTGTCTTTGAAAGAACTTCTGATATTCTGTACTTCATTAGTCAGTTTAACAGTATCTTTCTTAATGTTGTTTTATATCTACAAAATTCTGAAAATTGGCTTAAAAACAAGATTGCATTAGAATATAAATTTCCTCAGTTAAACCCTGAAGGTAAAACTGGAAATATAACGAGTGTCAAGAATAACTGAAGAACGCTTACCATTTGCTGAAGGACTTGCCAGATTAATAATATACATGAAGATAAAAAATGTATATTTGTCAAAATAGCCCATGTTCGAACTTAGAAATCAACTTAGATCTATAGCTTATTTGATAACAATGAATAAATTGTAAATATGAACATTTTTAGAATTTTATATATATGCTCAAAAATACAAGACGAAAACAAAAATATGATTATATCATATGCTATATTTCACACTGATGAATTGAAGCGTGCTTCCAGGAGCTGTATAAAATGAATTTGAATGTCGTGTATATAATATAAGTAAAACATGTTACCAATGAAATAGGAATATAAGTTATTTATGCTTTTTGTACCAAAGGAAAAAAAAACACATTTGTATATACGAATGTTTAAATTTAGAGAAATACAACCTTCACAAATATACTGCTCATGTTTAACGAAGTAGATGGAATATCAATCAAGCAAGCAAGTCACATATGTTCGAAAAACGTGTTAACATTAATTACTGGTTTTTAATTTATCCTTTTATTGCATCGTCGGGTTTAATGGATCAACGTCATGAAAAACAACTAAGTTATGTCGTTTTTGCTGTCGGTTGATACATATTCTCCGAGGCAAAATAGTGCAGTATATGGCAACACAAAAGTCAGCAACAACATTGTTTAAAGTGAGTGGAATTGTAATTTTTAGAAATAAAAGTTATGAAAAATATTTGTAATTTTGAAGTAGTTTATTCGGACTTTAAATATTCAGTTTGCAAGCAAATTTGTAGCTTTTTCACATTCAACTCCTCTAAATGTTTTTATGCAATGATGTACTGAGTACATGGATATTAAGCAGAACAAATGTGTATGCAGTTTACAATATGATCTGGGTTTGACCCTGTATGTGTAGTGTCAACAGTTCATTGTGATTTGGACTATTAATAAAACTAAAATCAGTCTAAATTGTTTACTTTACGATGTATTTTTTGAAAATTGAGTGGATATTTCCCAATGGAATGCACCTTCCAGGATGGTGAATTCCATTGGGTGATAATCATATTAGTTTTTTTCAGTATTGGCAGCTACCACCATTTTTTATTGTTTGCGTTTTAAGTTTTATTTCCTTATATAAAAGGTTTTAGCAGAGTATCGTCAGCAAAACAGACATTTTGTTTAAAAAGATAAGCATATAAGTAAAAGAGAATGGGGGAGAATGAATTTTTTAATTCCTTCTCATCAAATCAAAGCAGGGTAGCTTTTATTGCTATCACTTGGTGTTCGTCGTCTGTTAACTTTTCACATTTTCATTTTCTCCTCTGAAACCACTGAAGCAAATTCAAGCAAACTTTACAGGAATGATGTATGGAAGGTCCTTTACAACGATTGCTCATTTCCTTCCAATCCAACAAATGCATGGCCGTCAGTGCGGAACATAGCTACACATGGAAAATCACATTTTCATCGTCTCCTCTGAAACCACCAGCAAATAAAACCAAACTTTACAGGAATGAAGTTTGGACTCCTTTACCACTGGGCCCATGCCTCTGCTGTTGGACTTTTAGTCCCCGAGGGTATTCACCAACCCAGTTGCCAGTTCTTCGGTGCTGGCCCAAAAACCGATTTTATTTGAAATATTGCAATATCTAAATTTTAGAAAATATTGTTTAAAACTAAGGAGTATCTCCCTCTTGCATAGCTCTGTCCGTAGCTGATTTTGGATTTTCTATTTAGATCTTATTGGTTACTTGTTCTATTTCAGTTTTTACACGTATTTTGGATTATGGACTGCCAAATGTTTTGATATTATCTGCACTGAAGAGACATAATTTGTGGAAATGCGCATATGCAAAAACAAAATTCACAACAATATCTTTCCGATCCGATAAAAATCATGGCCGCCAGCGCGGAACATAGTTTAAAATTGTACCCTGTGCGAACTTGAAATTACATTTTCATTTTCCCCTGTAAAACCATTTAGCAAATTCAATAAAACTTAACAAGAATGATGTATGGAAGTTCCTTTACAAAAATTGCTAATTTTGATGGGATCCAATAAAAAACATGGTTTCAGTAGAAACCACTGAAGCAAATTCAACCAAACTTTACAGCAATGATTAATGGAAGGTCCCTCAAAAATTGCTCATCTTATTCGAAGCTAATAAAAAACATGGTGGCTAGCACTGAACATAGTTTAACATTGAATCCTACTGATTAGAAAATTATCACTTTCATCACCTACTCTGAAACCATTAAAGCACATTGAAGTTAACTGTATTGGAATAATTAGGTATGGAAGGCTCTTTACAAAGATTATTTATTTTTATTGGATCTGACAAAAATAAGGCTGCAAGTGGAGAATATAGCTTAATACTGGACTCCATTGAAAAAAAGCATAATTTTTGGTCACCAGCATAGGCATTTCTTAGATACAAGCAAAGTGAGCGATACAGGCTCAGTCTCTGAGCCTTTTGTTTACAAATTCAAATTCTTTATTTACCCAATCACAGGGCCCTTCGGGTATAACAAAATCATGTATTCTTTCAAACACAGACACATTCATCCACCCATACATGCACACACACTCGCCTTTCTCGCTAATTATATTAATTAGGTACAGCACAATAGAAAATAACAGAGTTAGGTATATATAAGAAGAGGGGTAACTCTAATATTACAACTGGTATAAATTATTAAGGTTCAATAAACCAGAGAGAGCTCGATTTGTATATCAAAGGAAAATATTATATTCTACACACAATGCGTATGTAATATAAAATAGAGTAATTCGTTAAAACTGTATAAATAAACTATTGTAGCATAGTATTAATTATCATTATCTTTCTGTCTAAAAAAAATTGTTCTAAAAATCATACAAGTCCAGTAAAATTATTGGATCTTCGTTTGACATTATCCATACAAATAATTCAGAGGTGTGAAGTCTTTTCAGATTTGAGAAAAGACTTGTTAATTTTGATAAAAAATATATTTCTTCTGTTTTCATACAAAGGACACAGCAATAAAAAATGCTCTTCATCTTCTACCTGGTTCATTGAACAATACTGACAGGTCCGTTCACATCGGGGTAGTGGCCCTAGTTTACCTGCCTGCACTTTTGACCCTTTTTTCATATCTACCCTTTTCTATTCTTAAAGAATGATTGTTAGCATATGACGTCTATTTTGATTCTTAATATTTAGGTAACTTTCAAACTGAAAAGAGCATTTGAATTTGAAGTATGTAACTAATTTGCCCCGATCTTTTGGTAAAGAGTCTTTAACTGATTGCCAAAATTAAAAAAAAATTCTTCTCTAAACCGTTTTATAAGTATTGATTTAAATCTTCCCTTGCTTAGCGCTTTACATGCTGAGAGTTTTATATTTAATTTACTGCACAGGAAAACACAAAGACAATTTGAATATAATTACAGACAGAACCTTGAAGGATAACAATGGTACATTCCTATGTATGGACATTGAAATTGGAACCAAGAGAAAGGCCGTAATCAAAATTCCCCGGAATTCTTCATTTAAGTAACTAAAGTTATAGAAAATTTTGACAATCAGACTGTTCTGATAACTGGAGATTTTAACTTAGTACAAAATCAGTCTTTTGATGCTTCAAGTTAAGACAATGTTAATAATCCAAAATCGAAAGAAAAGGTTTTGGACCTAAAAGAGGTAAATAATCTTATTGATCCTTTTTATAAAACTAAATCCAAATCTAAAGCGTTTTACATGGACAAAACGTGATCCCATAATACAGGTCCGACTTATCTAATTTCCCAAATTTTTAATCATTTTATTCAATATGTTCAGATTTTCAGATTTTAGCAAGTTATACATCTGACTCCCCAGTACTCACATGGTACTGCTGCAGTTTAAAATTCAAAATATTTTGAAGAGTTTCTCTATCCCGGTTATCGGTAAAAAGTTGATTTATTAGGTACTCCAACGAAAAAATTGAATTTTCGAATTCAATGAATATAACGGTGCAAAAGATAGTTATCTGCTTCCATAATGAGAAATTAAACTTTTAATCTCCAAAAAATTAAGATTAAGGATTAATTAACATAATTAAAAAATTACGATTTATCCACTTCCGGTATTGGTTTTCTTTTCATTTACCAGTTCTATTAAGAGCTAAGGAAAAACTGGTACCAAATTATTTAGAGTTACTAACAAAATAACGAGATACATGAGCATGTGAGCTGCACAGGGAAAGACAGCATGTGAGCTGCACAGGAAAACACAGAAGTTACTCCCAACATTGTTCCCTCTGACCAGGATACATTGCCTCATTTGGATATTTCTGATAGACAAGCCCCACAAACTCACGAAACTGTGAATTGTGTACCAGATACAGTTGTGTTGTCCCCTGGTGAAACTAGTCTCCTGTCCAAAAGTCTAACTTTTGTGCCTACGACACCAGTTGCAGACCAGTTTCAAAATCATACTGATATTCAGTCTTTTTTCCGTCGTCTCCTTCTCAAAGCTTTCTTTGCAGATAAAGATACCGAGAAGATGTATGTCCAAAACAAGATCTGGCCCCATTATTCCAAAAATTCAACCATGGGCCTTCCACCTTGACTCCGAAGTCTTCGTGGTTTCCCACCCTAAAACGTTATTTTACTGTTTGCTTAGCCGAAATCTCAAATTTGAAAACTCAACCTCTGAAAAACATAACTTGACTTCTGATGAACAATCAGCCCTTCGTCAACTAAAAATGAGACAGGACATTGTCATCAAATCTGCAGACAAGGGTGGTGCGGTTGTAGCTTGGGATGTAAGCTGTTATGTTCGGGAAGCTGAATCTCAATTGTCTAAAGGCCGTTTTTACCACAAACTGGAAAACAATAATACAAAACAGAATCAAAAACTAGTCAAAGATCTCATCTCCAATGCCACTGAGTCAGAAATTTTTCCATCTGAGGCTAAGCGTTTGATTGCCTCTAAAGCTAGAACTTCCCGTTTTTATATGCTACCTAAAATTCACAAGCTCCATAACCCAGGAAGACCAATAGTGTCAGCTTGCAGCTGTCCTACAGAAAACATTTCTAGTTTGCTGCATGATATTTTCATGCCGATCGTTGAAACTCTCCCGACATTTGTCAAGGATACAAACCATGCCTTGAACATTTTCAACGATTTAAAATTCAACGGTGTACGGCGCAAGATTTTCACCATGGACATCACTGCCCTTTATACAAGCATACCTAATACGGATGCGATTTTGGCAGTCAAACATTTTTTGGACAGGAGACCCAATCCCTATTTTGACACGGACATTATTTTGAGATTGGCGGAACTTGTCCTCAATCTCAATACTTTTCAGTTTAATGGGGATTTTTACAGTCAAACAGGTGAAGTTGCAATGGGTACAAAAATGGGTCCTAGTTTTGCTTGCTTGTTTGTAAGATACCTGGAGGAAAAAATGTTTACAGAGTTCAATGGTCCCCTTCCTGATCTTTACAAAAGATACACAGATGATATTTTCGGTGTTTCTAGTAATTCGGATCAGGAACTCCAAAGTTTCATTGGCTTTGTATCGTCTTACCATCCAGCCACAAAATATACTTTCACTGTAAGTGAATCGGAATTGGCGTTTTTAGACATTTCCTGCAGGGTATCCGACTATGGCATTGAAACTTCGATCTTCTATAAACCCACTGATGCTCATTGTTACCTGAATTACAACTCTTCTCATCATAAAACCTGCACGGATGCTATTCCTAAGTCGCAATTTGTAAGACTTATGCGTCTTTGCAGTGATGAAGAAGATTTCAGAATACAGTGTAACAAAATGACATCGTTCTTCACTTCAAGGGGATATCCCAAAGCTGTTGTTGACAGGGCCTCGGAATCCGTTTGTAAACGGAATAGACAACATATTCTGCGTCCAAAACGCAAGTCACAGAATAACCTCTTGTTCTCAATTACCATCCCCACAACATACCCATCCGCAACATTCTCTTGAATAATTTTAAGAGCATTGTTATTGAAGACAGTTTGATGGCTGATGTTTTTCAATCAGTGCCCCTCATGGCTTTTCGTCGCGGAAAATCTATTCGCAAGCATCTAGTCAGCAGTAACCTAAAATCTAAAGTAATGCTGGCTAATTACAGGGGTATTAAAGGATGTAAAAGACCGAGATGTGTTACCTGTCCCCATACTCTTGAAACCAACGAAATTCGAGGTGCTGACAACACATTTACCATACGCAATGGATACACCTGCACAACACAGAATCTGGTATATGCTATCATATGTGGGCAGTGTCATAAGATATACATAGGGGAGACCTGCCACCGACTGGGTGACCGCTTTGCGGAACACATCCGCTCTGTCCGTAATAATACGGATTGCCCCATCGGCAGTCATTTCAGACTCCCTAACCACTGCCCACAAGATATGCAAGTAACAGTGCTAATAAAATTACATGGAGGCCAGGACAATAGACGTACGTTGGAACAACGGATTATTTTCAGACTGGGTACTTTAAAACCCAGGGGTTTAAACGTTAAACAATCATTCTATGACAAATGAGTCTCGATCTCGTATGATTTTCAGTGGCTGGAATGTTGATAATGTTGCTAATAGTGTACACATAATGTCAAAGGTTTTTACCTGTATCATAAACATTATTTTTAAATACTGTACACGCAATGTCAAAGATGTTTTACCTGTTAACAATATATTATTATTTTTTAACTACTACTTCATTCTTCATGACCCACTTGTAGACGACATAATTTTCGAAATATATCGGTCGACCTTTTTATTGTTTCTACTCTTTTATTTTGCCATGTTGTTTTTGTACTTATTTTAGATTTTAAATTCATCCCTTTTAACAGCTCACATGCTAATGTATCTCGTTATTTTGTTATTGGCCTTGAGAGCTGTTTCGCAACACATATTTTGTTTTAGAGTTACGGCGCTTTGGCCACTAATTAAGATTAACTACGACGAAAAATCAAGAGAAATGCAAAAGCAAGTAAAATTTAAAGTCAAAGTGCATCTACGTGCATTCATGAATCTATTTGAAACTTGAAAAGTTGAAAAGTATGGGTTGTAATTTAAATACAACACCTAACGTGCGTCTTCATGCACCATGTCATCATTATGTATTTGTGCAATGGAAATTGATAAATTATCAAACCTTGCTTACAAAATTCTTCGTTGGAGTACCTAGATTTACATCTTCTTTGTGTTAGAATAGTTTATTAAAAAGTTCTTGTCACAAATTGCAATTTGAGTTATCTCTCTTACGACATTCTTTCTTATTTAAAGCAATAATAATTTTTAATAGGTCGTAAAGGGAAGACTGTTCGAAATCACGAGCCAAAAGTATCAACAATTCATAGAAAACCTAGAGGAATACAATGCCAAACGATTAAAAAAGGTGAAGATTATGAAATCATGGCAATTCTGATGTGGCACAAATGGACACAACATGACAAAGACAATATGATCGTCATAGAACTAAAGCAACGTTGCACTGTGCATCCGAAATACTGAAATACTATGCTAAGTGAAGTCCCCACAATGAAGTTTTAATACTGAAATCCTGGATTTTTTTTCAAAAATCTCAATTTGGGTTTCCATTTAAATTGACAAAGTCATCACACATCTCCCTAAACCAGTGTGACGCTTTTTTAAGTGGCCCATCTTCAGTTAATTTAAAAATGAAAGATTTGCATATATTTTGTACTAAAATCTAAAATGCCCTCAACTTCAAGCACATTTATACTACGAATACAGTTTTCCTACGAAGGTCATAATTTCACATCTTTTTGATTTTACGATATTGTTTACTGTACATTTTTTATTGTTGGTGTTTGCATTGAATAATTAATTTAAATTTTAATAGTGAATAATTTTTATTTGAATTTCAATAACACCTTTTTATGCAGACAGAGCAGTAAAATTCAAATAAAACCGACAACTTCAGCGATTAAATGACGCGAATAAGTGCTGTCCAATTAAAATGAATAATTTCATTTTCATGTTGAAAAAGATATAACTTAGTAAACAAGGATACAAAACATCAAAGTTTAAAAGGAACAAAATTTAGGTTTCGCTAGATGCAACAAATTGCCTTTACCACAAATATGGAACTACAATTGATTAACCAATATGTCTTATTGCTTTGAGTTATTTTTGTGCCAACTAAAACGGTTTTATTTAGACAAACGTATTTTATATGACTTTGATTTCAAAACTTTATTACCTTATTTCAGAGAAAATCGCTGTTTATGTTCCTCTGATGTCAGTAGTATTTTACAAACGCAAGTATATCAAGTATATCAAAATTTATTACCGCTGGAGTTAACATATGTGTTATGGTCTCGTGTTCATTTACTCCATATCCTTTCATAAAACACCAACTCTTAATTCTTATTCTGATTCATCAGTTTTTAAGACACGTTTTTTATACCCCGAGATGTTTATCTGCAAATGTTTCCAGGAGCCCGTTCTCTTACCGAATTCTACGTTGGATCTTCTTTTTTCGCAAGATATTATCCGTACACGTTTCTGTTCTTCCCAAGACATCCTGTTTTCCTCTAGGCTTTATTTATTTTTATTCAAAACTATTTGAATGCTGATTCAGCTTCTGATTTATGCTAGCATTTTGTAATAAATTAAATGATGTACAAAAAGATGAATTAGAAAAAGAAATATGCGTCGATGAAGTTGAGCAGGTTCTTAAAATAGTAAAAAATCTTTTTTATGTTTTATATTGGAACGAAATTAGAAATGACTTTATTGATCTATTGCGTGAAATATTCAATGATAAATTACTCAGTCGATTAATGTACAGGATGTGTTAACTTTACTCCATAAGGGAGCAAGCGGGAAAATATCTTTTAACGATGTTAAACAACGATTATCGTGATTGCTAAATTTCTAGCTCAAAGACCGAAACCTTTTTTTATCATTATTAATTCATCCAGATCAAACAGGATTTGTTAGCCGAAGGAATATTAATGAAGCTTATAGAATGATTCAAGATGTAATGGAATATATAGATCAAGAAGAAGAAGAGGGGGTCGTAATATTTTTAGACCAGAAAAGGGATTTTGATTTGGTAGAATTGGGATGGTTAGATTTTGTTTTGGATGAATTTAACTTTGGTGTAACCTTTCGGAGTATGATACAAATGTTATTTAAAAACGCTTTGGCATGTATAAAAACAAACGGCTTCGTCTTCAAATATTTTTCTATTTCTAGATCTGTCAAACAAGGATGCCCAATACCCCCATTTTGTGCTGCTTAGGCAGCATTATACTATTGCATTGTCTAGACGAAATAAACAGCCAGATGTACCTCACAAGTACGCATAACATAGTTCATGTCTGGGTTTCAAGTATACAGAAAGCGAGAGACTGCTGCACACATTCTAGTTATTTTATTTAAAAATGCTCAAATGGAAAGTATGTGTAGTTCAAGCAAAAATACAGCGTGAAAATGTAGCTTAAGTTGACACTCGCCATTCGCGATTCGGTTCATTCATGAAAAATTCCCGCGTAATATTTTACAAGTTTTCATGAATGGAAACATAGTAAATCTTCGAAATGAAGTAAATGACTAAATACCTAAGTAAATGCTTCTATCGTTGTAGACTCTTTACTACTTTATAGCAATATGTATTGAAGTTTTTAATGCTAAATGTTTACATCTATTTTAAAAAGGTTCGAAATCATGTTTGATTTCCTTAATACGACAGGTGTGCGCGCATATGTATAAACGGCACCTAAATATGTCAACTCCACAAACTTCTATATTTGGAAATGAACAAAATTCGGAAATCTCTAGGGTTTACCATATAGCAACATTGAGTTCGAATACTAGTCAAGTGACGTAATCAAGGAACTCTGGGATATATTCCTCATCCTAAGTAAAGTCCAGAGAATTCTGAAGTTTACTTTTGTTTCATGGTCAATGGAGTTGACGATTTAGTGCACTTCTCCAAAAATTTTATATTTTATTTGATGAAATAACGTTCCAACAGAACCCTCTTTTTTGTCTTCATTTAATAAAAGTGGATTACGTATTAGTCACGATGTTTGGAAATGCTGAAGATAATAGCTTTAGAAAGCATGGTGCTCAAATGAACTCAAACCTAAAGATATTACAAGTATAATGTTTTTAAAAAAGCCTTGCCTCTTTTCAGCTTTTAATTACTTTGCTTTAATAAAACATTGTCTATAAAAGAACAGAGACTAGTGCAGAAAAAACTTCAAAATTTAAAACAGTTGCTTGGGTTTATGAAAACCACCTGCAAATTGTACACATACAGACCGTATGAATCTGTAAACAATACACATACAGACCTTACGAACCTGTAAACAAAACCAAGTTAAAGTGCGATGAACAATGCTTCACGCTCTTATTTCAAAAGGCTTCCCGTGAATCATGTATCGTTGAGACGTTTTTCAGCATGACGATTACAAACGCATACACGAGCGTCGTACTACCATGATAGCACCATTTACGAGTTAACTTGACCAAAGTTCTCGGAAGAAGCGGCAAAAACATGCAACATAATAATGAGGTCAAAACCGAAATGTATTGTAAAATAGGAAAATTATTTTGGCGATTCCTGTGATATTGATTGGAAACAAGTTTGGTAAACATTAAAAAGGTGAACATTATTAACAAAATCATGGAATTTCAGTGGAACTCTATACATAATATTCTTTACACTGGAAATAGACTGCAAAAAAAAAAAAAAAAAAAAAAAAAAAAAAAAAAAATGAACGAATCAAATGGTAGATGTCACTTCTGTCAAATCAACAATATTCAATATACTGAAACAATTCATCACTTGTTTAATCACTTTAGTCGTGCTAAAGCTGTCTTAGAAAAAAAAAATTAACATTATGAGTGCTTTTTTTCTTCATTTAGTTCAAATTCAAGAGGGGTTGCAGTACTTATTAATAATAATTTTGAATGCAAAGTTTTGAAAGAAAAGAAAGATAGAAATGGAAACTTTTTTATTTTAGTTATTTCAGTTGATAAAATAAAAATGACACTTGTGTCACTCTATGGGCCAAATACAGATGATCCTGAATTTTATGAACAAATAATGTCTGTAATTGAAGATTTTGATAATGAGTATTATATTATTTGTGGAGATTATAATCTTGTATTAGATTCTACTCTTGATTATTGTAATTATATAAATATAAATAATCCAAATGCTAGGGATACTGTTTTGGAAATAATAGAAGAACAAAATCTTATAGATCCATTCAGAGAACTTTATCCAATTTACAAAGATATACATGGAGGAAAAGGACCCCTTTCAAACAAGCCAGACTGGATTTCTTTCTTTTTACAGATAACATGTTAAATAATTTAAAAAATTGTAGTATTGAACCCAGTTACAGATCGGATCATTCAATGATAGTTTTATATTTAGAATTTAACCCTTTTGTAAGAGGCAAAGGATTGTGGAAATTTAATAATTCCTTATTATATGACATTAACATCATTAAAGAAAAAATTAGTGATGTTAAAAAAACAGTATGGAGTTCTTGTGTATAATTTTGAAAATATTGAAAATGTAAGTAATTCAGAAATACAGTTTACAATTAATGATCAATTGTTTCTTGAAACTCTATTGCTAGAACTTAGGGGGAAAACTATTTCATACTCCAGTTACAAAAAGAGGGAAAGTGAAAAAAAAGACAAACAGTTAAGAAATGAAATTGTACATTTAGAAAATTATTTGGATGAAAATTCTTTACTTGAGTTAGAAAGTAAGAAACAAGAATTGGAAAATCTAAGAAAAAATAAAATAAAAGGTAAAATTATCAGATGAAGGGCTAAATGGATAGAAGAGGGCGAGAAGCCCACCAATTATTTTTGTGGTTTAGAGTCAAGGAATTTTACAAGTAAGATCATACCAAAAGTAGTGAAAGTTAATGGAACTATTGTCACAAACCAGTCTGATATACTGAATGAAGTTAATAGGATTTAAATCAATAAAATTTAAATCCAGTTATCGATAGTGATATGAAAGGTTTATTTGTACTTTCTGGTGTATGTTGAATTTTCGGTTATTTGGTATTTGACGGTCGTTGCCCTTGACGACGCGAACTTCCTTTTCACGTCAACGTCACAGGAATCAAAACATGTTATAAGTACAGGGAAACAAAATCTTTTTAAAAATATGTCTGTAAATTTAGCTGGAAGGTTTAAGAAATCTTATATAATATTTATCTAAATATTCGAGAATATTTTTCACTACAAATTTTGTTCCGATGTCTTATTTTGAATTTGATTTATTCCGATATCTTGGTAAGAATAGGCAACGAAATTGTGACATCGTGACATCGTAGAACGTCTAAGTACACATTCACAAAACTCACAAATAACAAACGAGAAATAAATACACAAATAAGCACCGATTTTATAAACGGATAAAGGTCAACGTGAAAGCTTGTGCCTTGAAGTCGTTTTATCACATAATTCTACTTCTAGCCGCAGTTCAGTCACACACCATAAACATAGATCCATAAGGATCAAAATATCGGCCACAGTTTTAATAATCAGAATCCTGTAGACTGCATCACAGTATAAATATACGATATAAAGGACCTGTCATAGGTCACACCATTACATACTGTCGGAAATTTCAATTCAGCTTAACTGAGGGGGCCGGAGGGGGTCTGATCCCGGAATCCCGACTTTATTTTTTCTAAATCCCAAAATCCCGAACTACAAAGAAACTTAAAGACTGATGAAATCCCGATTCCCGGTGAATAAATTTCCCGAAATCCCGGGCTTAAATCATAAAAATCCCGAAATCCCGGGGTTAAAAACATCCAATCCCGACATCCCGAAAAAGGGCCGGCCCCCCTCTTAACTGGTCATACTCATAGGAAGTGACATACCGGCCATAAATGGCAAGATGCCATGTGATGTGAGAACAATATGTCATGTGGTAGGATTAATTAATCAAGCAGTTATTGTTTCTAGATGTATAGTAATATTTAACAAAAATTTAGTTACATGATCTTATATCCGGGGGGGGGGGGGTTGCATACATGTATGTTCAGACATTCAATATTACAAAATTCTACATAAACATCTCGCACTTCAAATTGATTAGCATGGGTATTGTCAAAAATAGTAAAATTTGATAAATAAATGGATTTCGTAGTTTTGTCCTTAGCTATATTTGATAATACTGATTATTCGGCTTCGTTTGGTTTAATGCATTTTAAACATTATTTGAAAATATGGATTGCCTTTGTTTGGGTTCTAGTGCTGCTGATGAGGAATGATTTTCCGAAATGGCCATGCAGCTTATTAAAATTATAGCAGTTGGAGTTAACATGTGTGTTGTGGTCTCATGCTCATTTACTCCATATCCTTTCGTAAATATTTGCTATGGGCCTTTGTTCATATAAGCGTCAGTCTCGCACCTGAGGCCTTGGCCTTAACAAACCTATATACTGTGCTTGATGTGTAATAATTTGTTATCTGACTTTGCATGGATTTTACAACATGAGTCTAGAACACAAACAAATAAATGACTTGGTTTGTAAAGAAGAAAGTATTTTAGTCTGTTTCCCGAAACTATTTACTTGTTTTCCCATTCCAGAAACTAGATTGTAAATCAGTATCAACTAAATATACTTGTATTTAGTCAGTGAGACAAACGACACACTGAAATGCATTTTATTTCATTTACTTTGCAAAACCAATTGGTAGTAAGTTTGGTTCCTCTGTCCCTTGAGAGGGTACCACAGAACAAAGAGTTATTAGGTTTTTGCACGTGTATTCAAATATCATTTACTGAGATGGGGTAAATTCAATGAAATATGGTGATCAAAGATCGAACAGGATGTCTGGTAGGCAAGGGATTATTGAGCGATACACACACAGACACAAACACACAAAGGAACTTACTATCAGATAATCAAGAAACCGGTGAGAATATTCTTCAGTCCTGGAAGGTATTCCTATAAATGCATGTGGCAATTCGCACAAATGAATCAAATTGTTAACGGATTAATTCTGAAATTTATGGCGTAAGCCTGGAGCGTGATTGACAGTCTATAATTCATAATTTTAGAGTACCTATGCTACTAGAAATTATAGCCTTTTTTTCTTCTAATATGAGCTCTCTGGTCAATCGGAGCTTAAACAAGGAGATAAATCACAAGTCATGCATGGGTTTCAGAGTGTCACGGTACCTAAAATTGATGATTCGTCCTATGTGACGACTCCAACGGGTTGATCTAAAGCTGTCAGAATAAACTTGTTGACGGGCTCGGTTTTATTTGTGCTCATTTAAATGAGCAAATTTTGTTTTGGTCTATTGAATGGAACTAGTACTTAAGTGTCTTGCGTCACTGTTTATGATTATATAATTTGTTCTTTAAGAGGGACAAAAACAAGCAAAGTGTTCTTCGTGTTTTCTTGTAGTTTTTAATTTCTTATTTGTTTTAATACTGAATTTCTATTTTATTCATTAAATTTGTAATCCAGTGTTAGGTTTGGTAGTGTTGTGAGGAACACCTTTGCATGTAAATAGACAAAATAGAGCATTTGAAGTATTATCTATAAATGCACATTTATGCCCAAAAGGGCCGATGGCATGAACATAAGGAAACCGATTAACAACAAAGTCAATAACACAGAGGATATACCATATTGTATTAAACCTGCATGCGGTCGTGTTGTTGGCGTTTATTCGTTGTTTAGCCATTAAAGACAGTGACTATATCATATAACATATGTTCACTGATTCTAACTGATGGGTGTCTTCGTCGAGGTCCGCGCTCGACAAATATAAATAAACTGGAATCATGTTGAGTGGGTAAAGGATAAAATACACAGACTGCACTTCTGAATTTCGTTTTGCACTAGCTACATTTTCTGATAAGACTTGTCGAAATGGTCAAATGTAGTGATAGACAAGCTTGTCATTCATCAGCTGCATTATTACCATGTGCGGATTGTAATCTTGCCCCAAGTCATATTCTATTGATGTTAATTTCCGCGATGAAGTCAAAGACATCTTGATTTTATAGTTTTTTGTTTGTTTCACTTTTGTTTTGTATTGGTTTTATAATTTCCCTTTTTATGGTCAGGTCTATATAAAATGTATTAAACTGTAGTGTACACTTTTATTTATGCAGTGTTTTAGAATTTCAGAAATGAGTTTTCAACCAACATGTTGCAAATATAGCCCAGTTTGCAAACACAGGAATACAATCCATAGAATATCATAATTGGGAAGATAAAAAGACAGCCTATATAGCAGCCCATGATAATCTTCAGACAATTGTCGAAATCACTGAATGTGAACACGGGAAATTTGATATAATCAGGTAGTGAAATTCTTTGCTGACACACACACACACACAAGAAAATGAAAAGAAACTGGCCTTCACGTGATATTATTTGACATTTCTTTTTCACAAATTAATACAAATTTTATATGGAGGTATGAAACATGAGATATTGCTACTTACTGAAAACCAAAAAGGGCGACCTTAAAAGAAAAATAAGAATGTTCTGTTTATTCATTTCTACAAACATGTATTGCCTCATGTACATTTACTACACATTTATTCATTTATTTCAAATTAATTATTCATTATCCGTAGTTTGATGCGAACTTGCATATTGAAACGAATGTGCAAACAATTAGCAAGTCGAAAGAATACACGATCAGAACAAACATTTAATGTCTTTTATTTTATAATGATGGAACAGATGGACAAATTAATAATTTCATTTTCAGCAGCTATATACTGGAATGGTTAGGTACACCGCCTGAAATATTACATTATATGTTTTTATCCGTCATATGAGTGCTAACATGGATTGAATTATCAATGAGCAGTTAAAGTAGCAATAAACCCAATAGATTAGCACGTCACTTGAGTTGTAGCTAGTAAACATATACAATTTGCTTATTGTTTCAAGCCTAACCTCATTGTGTCTTCAGGTCGAAGAACAACAATAAAAGCTTTGTTCTTTTCCTCGCCGTTCTCCCATCAATTCTCAACCGTTCTCCCATTACTTCTCAACAATTTACATATTGATATAGATAATTTACGTATTTAGCTGACGACAATATAGAAATGGTTTCCAATATTAGAAAAGTTACATATGCATATGATGTATTACAGTGGAGCATTTAATCAGTTTCGGCCAATGTGAAACAAATGTATGATGCATAATATGTCGAAATGGTCACCGACTTGTCTTAGTAATTTAGCTGACAGAAATATAGAAATGGTTTCTAATATAAGAAAAGTTACATATGCATATAATGTATTGCAGTGAAACATCCAAATCAGTTCCTGTCGACATGAAAACAAATGTTTGATACATAAGATGTCGAAATGGTCAACGACATTACCATTCGAATTACATATGTATATCGATATTCCCTTAAACACATACAAGATACAATATATAAATAATTTAGTGAACGATGACGGATCATATCTTTCTTTAGAACAGTTAATACTCAAATATGGAATTAATACAAATTTTATGCAGTATAATAGTATCATGGCAGCAGTAAAATATGCTGCAAAATCCTTTAATATTGATAATCATAAATTACAATGTCCTTTTATTCCTTCGTTTATATCAACTATTTTAAAAAGTAAAAAGGGATGCAGAGATATTTATGATGTACTTAATAAAAATAAGATAACATCGAAAGGTCAATTAAAGTGGGCTGAAATCCTAGATCATGAAGCAATAAATTGGAAGCAGGTTTTTATGTTACCATTTAAAGTTACGTGTAATACAAAATTACAATGGTTGCAGTATAGAATCAACCATCGTATAATAGCTACTAACCATTTTCTGTCAAAAATAAACATTATAAATGATTCTACCTGTACCTTTTGTGAAAAAGACACAGATCAGTAAGATATAATTCGCCTACCTTCAGCAGATCAAATATGTCCCACTTATAAAATATGTGTTCGTTTGGCTTTATAGTTTGTTTTTGTTTTATTTATTTGTTCATTTTTCAGTTTAGTATTTTATCAAATAAACTCTAGATGTGTTCAAAGATCCTTATAAAAAATCTAAGATTCCATTGTGATTGTTGCACTTGTGTGAGCATAACATGCATAATTGTCTACTAATGTCAAACTTGATACATGAACTATATATAGTTATAGATAGGAGGATGATGTTTTTTTTTAGTGCAGGGAAACCTTGACAGCTTGAATCCAGTGCAAGACGTACTGTTTTCTGGGTTCCCTTGCACGACATCGAGCTTCATGATTCTATGTATTTATCACACGGTTTATTTAATATTTTGTTTATAAAATGGTAGCATGTAATAAAAAATGTCTTAATTTGGTATTTGTGAAAAATATACAAATGAAACATATATGAATCTATGTACTTAATATTAAGGGATAAATGTATTCACAATTCACTGGTCAAATCCCATGAATATGGAACGAAACACTGGAACAAACAATTTTATCCGTCACATCACTCATTTGTCATGCTCCTGCTAACCTCAGCGATATCCTAACGATCATGCTACGATTGCAGCACTCCTGCTACTTACTATTTCCTGTGTTAGTTGATGTATGCTTGAATAAGGGATATTATATGAAAAAGAAAGGAAATGGGGTAAATGTCAAGGAGACAACATCCCATATCCAGGTTAAAAGGACCCAAAACAAAGCATCTAGAGGTCACCGTACGATCTTCAACACAGTGAGGAACCTCACACCATATAGCAAACCCTAAATGGCCCCAGAAAGATAAAAAAGTGAATAAATCAATGGAAAAAAAACACATTCAATAACCCGAATGTCAAGAAACTAAAATTTTATAATAAGACAATGACAAGCCAATGACTAACATATTCCTGACTTAGGACAGGCGCAAAAATTGCGGTGGGGTTAAACTCGTTTTCTTGGATCCAAACCCTCCCCCTACGTGTGGTGAATGGCTGAAAAATTAATACACATAAAGACTCGCAGTAAAAATCAAACTAGAAAAAAGTCCAACTTATCAAGACGAGTACCCTTGCAATGAAGTACATAAAACATGAAGACAATACTGTCCGGAAAAATGCTCGCAGTTACTGACAGCTAGCTAAGGACATAGTTTCCGTTGACTATGATATCAAGCCTTCTTACATATGAAACTTCAATTGAAATACTTCTAAATAGATTTCATATAACAACATCATCAATTATGAAAGAAGTGATTTCAGTGATTCGAACGTATACATCTTGTCCTAATACGTATAATACACTATTCTCAAGTAAATTCATTGCGGTAAAAAGTAGGGCCATTTAGCTTTGAATTTTATCCCTATCGCTGGCCATTTTCAAAATATGCTCAAATGTTGTCGAAAATAGTGTAAGATGGTCCCTGGTACGTGTACTTTCTAGGAATAATAGTAATATACGACACTTGTATATTTTAATTGGACAGCATATAAAACATGTCTCTTTCCGTACATTACTCCAAGTAAGTTAAATTTACTTCGATGGTTTTAGAGGAGCATAAGCCTACAAAAATTGTGGAAAATCTGTCATAATTTCATTCACGTGGCAAGGTCAGTGGCCGAATCTTACTTCTAAACATATGAGATTGTATTTGAATTGATTTTGTAATGATAGTGCATATAACAGACGACCTGTTAAAACCATTTTGGAGAAAATTTGATGCATTCGCGAAATTGGTATGCTGAATAAATCCAAGGCAAAGTGGCCACACCTTTTTGAAATGAGGTTACCCCTAGGAATGAATTTATCTCTTTACCTCTCAAGGTCATACATATGAAATTTTCACACATATAGTTATAAACACTTTCATTTTTATGATGTTGTTTACTATATAATTCTTATTGTAGGTGTTTGTATGGAATAATTAATTTGAATTTTATAGTTCTTATTTGAATTCAAATAACACCTATTTATGGAGTGATTAAATGATGCGAATAAATGCTGTCCAATTAAAATGAATAATTTCATATAAATGTTGAACAAGATATTACTTCGGAAACAAGGACACAAAACATCAAAGTTTACAATGAACCCAATATAGGTTTCGCTGGGTGCAACAAATTGCCTCTTTCACAAAGAAGGAAACTTATTTATAGACGATAATGTTTTCTTTTTTGCTTGATACACAAGTTATTTTGGGCCTACTTAAACTGTTTTATTTAAACAAACTTATTTTTATATTGATTTTTCTTCCGTAGTGTAACAGTGTTTTATCAGTAGACTAGATTCCTTGAGCTAGCCGGCAGTGTAGCTAGCGGCGAGCACCCCTTGACCCATCTATCAAAATAACGTATTGTCATTTTCTCTCCTTTCAAGATTGTGGTCATGGAGTTAGTAGTCCACCTTTATTTATGTTTTATTCGTATATTTAGTATACTAAAAGGAAACGGGACAGATAAAGGGGAGGTTTGGGTACCCATAAAGTGGTTTAACCCTACCGCTGGCGTTTGCTAGTACCGGTACCAAGTCCGACTGTCCCGAGTTGTCTTGTTTGTGTTATTGCTGTGTAGTTCCCTGGAAGATTGTGGCATGTAATTTTCAGTTATTGTAGATGTTTCCTGTTATTTCTTGTTTTACATATACGAGGTTAGATGATACTACTATGTGCAGTGACTGAGAATGTAAGTTGAAAATATGTTAAGTTGACTCAATTTTACATGAATGCTAATGTATCATCCAAGATGCATTCATATGCAAAGTTAAATCATTCCATAACTAATATCTGAATGCAACTCAATCAAGCGTAAAATTAGTCAGTAAAAAACCAAAATACCGAGGTTACTGTGAATTTAGTTTCTGCATATGGTCATTTTGACAATTTATGTCTCTTCAGTGCAGATCAAATCAAAACATTCGGATTGACCCAATTCGGCCTGGATGCTGATGTATCATCCGAGATGTATACACCTTCAAGGTTAAATGATCCTATCATGTACAGAGACTGACATCTGAATGTTAGTTAAGCTGAAATGTAGGTTACATTGACCCAATTTAGGCTGGTTGCTCATGGGACGCTCGAGATGCATGCATGTGCAAGGTTAGATTATCCTTCTTTTTACAGTAACTGAGGTATTTACTTGAATGTAAATTTGAATAAAAGTAGATCAAACGGAAAATGTAGATAATATTGACAAAATTTGGCATGAGAGACCTTATTTCTCGGATACTGAGGTTTAATCCGAGATGCACAATACAGGCACTTGTTTCTTAAAAACTGTCAGTCCATTTCCTATAAAACAAGTGTCTGTGGGTGTGCTTAGTTTGATAATGTTACCATGCATACCCGAATCTGTACGCAGATACCGTTGGCCCTTGTTGAAGAAAACGATATGTCGACACAACAACACAAGACAATCGTAACGCTGCAAATATCAAGATAAACAATATAACAATGGTAGTATGATAAGAAGAAATGCAGTACTTGGGATCATGGAAAACAAATAACAACAGACATTGAGTTACATTGATTTTAAATATATACTTAAAACAATATACAGACGTTGTTTATTTTTAAAATCTTAGCTTACGGAAGCTTTTAGCTTTAGTTTAGAACTATATGGATTATTTAAATACTTTAGCTCATGGCTTTCAATAATAATGATAATAAAAAAACATTAAAAAAATGTCAGAAAAGTTCAAAAGATGGAACAATTCTCAAACACCTAAATCCAAAAGAATAAACCCTGAGAAACCCAGATGAGGGGGATCGAAAGGGATGTCTCATCCCGAATCCCGTCATAAAAATGAGTACATCCCGAAATCCGGCCTTTTTTTTTTCTCGAAAAGTCCCGACTCCGGAAGTTTGTATTTAAGAAGCCAATTTTTGCCAATTTCGATAAATTATACCATAAAATCCCGATTTCCCGGGTCTAAAAACACCCCTTTCCCATGTCCCGATGGCTTTTTCATCCCGAATTCACGAAGTTAAAAATGGCCAATCACGGCGTCCCGAAGATGGTCTCCCCCAGGTGTTTGGTATGAAGCCATCATACTAATAGTTCCGTCCATTAATTATATATCGTAGCTGAAAAACCGCAAGTCCAGGTTAATGCAAGCCCTCGAGAATACACCAGCCAATAGACCACTTTCATGTTTATTTCTTATCCCGACTTTGGCTCCGTTTTTATAACGTTTTCCACAAAGGGAAGTAACCTACTTACCCGACAGTCAGGTTTACGGTTCCATTGTAATAAGGGACAGCAGTAGATTTTGAATACATGGGTATCTATCACTGGACTAGGGGTAATATCTCGATTGTCTTTAAATAAATTATTTCAAGCTATTCGGGTACTCACCACAGTGAAAATCGTAACCGTTGCCAAAGAAAATATTTACTGACCGTCCTTTCCCTAATGAGACCGAAAACCAGAATGACGGGTGTTAGCGAGTGGCGTCCCTTTGAAAAACATGCTAAATTAGCAGTCATCCCGTAAATATGAAATTCGTCTATTCATACAGTGGTTATGTACTGGACTGCTCATATATCTTTTTTAATTTTTTGCAACTCATTTTATAGTTTTCATCATCATATGGAATTACAGAGAAACATCTTCGAATATTTATAGGATCCTTTGATGCAGATAATATGGATATCGTTAATACGTGTTGTACATATGCACCATCAGTAATGTTTGTAATAAGTCTTCGCGTTGTCAATGTAGATAGGTTAAAAATAAAATAATGACATTATATAGCCACTTTTGGTATAATTTGGCCGTATAGCCACTTTTGGTATAATTTTGCCGATAAGTGTTTTTGTTCACCTTTTAGTGGTAAATGCACATCTTTTTGTGATATTAGCTATGAATAGCTTTATGAGTTTAATCAGTTGTAACCAAGTTATTTTTACCATGTATTTTTGTTGTGTCATGCTTGCTGTTATTGGTGAAATTGTATAAATTTTATATATGAAAAGATTACACATACCATTAATTTATTTGATGCTAAAAGGGCTGTATATAGAAACATATTATTTAATGTTTTCTTACAAACAACTTTTATGTGACAAAAATTACAAGTCATGATCATCATGTATGGATTTCCAAGCAATTAAAACATGATGCTACTCAATCTAATTAAAATTAGATCTACCAATTTTTCTTCCATGCAGTGACCGTAGGGAACAATTGGTAGATCTTATTTTAATTCGACTGGGTGCTCCTTATTTTTTTTTAAAAACATCAATATATACATGGTAGATTGTGTAATGATTTAACGGGGTAATGAATTAAGCTTTATTAATGGTGACTTCAAGATGAAGAACAACAACTTAAAAGCATTGTTCCATTGCTTTATTTGACCATGTATTTGTAGAGACTTTGTCTCATGTGCATTTACTCCATATCCCTTTATTGCTTATTATGTATCTGTTGACTTGTAATCTTAGCACCTTCAGTTCATCGATATGATATTCATTTTGTTATGACTCCACACTTCATGAACAAGGAATAACGACTAAGCATCCACCTTTGATCGTCCGTATCTCCATCGTACACTTACAGTTAAAGATCTCGGAAACTACTGGACCAATTGGAACCAAACTTGGTCGTAATAATCATTATGTAGTACCTTATAGAAAAGGTATTTTACAGCTTCGCCTTTCATTCAAGCGGGGAACATACCCTATTTAAAAACGCACATAGAGATCTTTGAAACGACTGTACCGATTGGAACTAAATTTTGACGAGATTGTCTTTCTGTGGTTTCCAAACGGATGGCCAACACTAATAACACAGTGAATCATTGAACCCTAACAGATACATTTAATGATCTTCTCTGAAACCACTATGGCGATTGTAACCAAACCTCGCCCTAATTTTCCTTATCTTGTCTCCTGTAAAAAGCTATTATTTTAGGTTCACACTACATCTGTGAACGGCTTAAAAAATCACCTTTTTCGATCATCAATAAAATTTTTATGCCCCAGCGACGATAAGTCAGGGGCATATTGTTTTATCCCCGTCCGTCCGTCTGTCTTCCGTCCGTCCGTCCGTCCGAGGGGGTACATGGTTTGTCCGCGCAACTCCTTATACAGTTTTTAAGCTAGAAAGTTTTTATTTCGCTGATCATTTGTACATATATTGAAGATGTGCATGTGATGAGGATTTTGATTTTGGTGCATTTTTGTCAAAAATAAATTGTTGAAATTAGTCATTAGGTGATTTTTCATAGAGGGTACATAGTTTGTCCGCGCAACTCCTCCTACAGTTTTTAAGCTAGAAAGTTTTTATTTTGCAGATTATTTGTACCTATATTGAAGATGTGCATGTGGAAAGAATTTTCATTTTGGTTAATTTTTGTAAAAAAATATACATTGTTGAACTTAGTCATTTTTTGGTGATTTTGTGATAGATGGTACATAGTGTCCGCGCAACTCCTCCTACAGTTTTGATGGTAGGAAGGTTTTATTATGCAGATCTTTTGTACCTATATTGAAAATGTGCATGTGGAAAGGATTTTCATTTTGGTAAATTTTTGTCAAAAATAAACATTGTTGAACATAGTCATTTTTGGGTGATTTAGTAATAGAGGGTATATAGTTTGTCCGCGCAACTCCTCCTACAGTTTTAATGCTAGGAAGTTTTTAATTTGCAAATCTTTTGTACCTATATTGAAGATGTGCATGTGGTAAGGATTTTGATTGTGGTTAATTTTTGTCAAAATTATACATTGTTGAACTTCATCATTTTTTGGTGATTTAGTAATAGAGGGTACATTGTTTATCTGTGCAACCTAGAATAACATGTGTTTAGCGGGGGCATCATACGTGTCTTACAGACACAAACATTAGTAAAAATCCCAATTTGATTCAACCTTGCACGGGGGCATGTCATCCCCTAGTTTTAACATATATATCAGTCCCTAAAGCAAAAGTTGAAGTTTCTGTCCGAACTGTGATTCAAGCTTAATCTTTTCATTAATACTGGGATGAACATTACTTTTTACTGTCTACGACCTATCAATAGAAATTGTTGTCGAGTTGCTACTGGACACTACCGCAATGGTAGGGGAGGTTTGACAAACAAAAACCGCCCTGACAAACAATTAATTTTGAAATTCCTGTACCAAGTCAGGATCGTTGTAGTTGACATTTTTTCCGGCGGTGTTGTATCTGCTCTGTCTTTTTGCATTTTACACGTTGGCTGTTGACAATTGAATTTAGTTATTTTGTTATTTCCCCCATATGGTATCCAACATAAGTCTGATTGCTAAAATATGATTACTATTTTTGTTAAATGTACTGAAACTCTCAAAGACCACCATTTTCTTAGAATTCTACATAGCAATCATACTTTAAAAAATTTCTTCAATAAGATTTACATTTTCACCAATTGCATTTCATATACTAGTGTATTATTAAAAGTTTAAGTTTCTGATATTTTAAAAGACCGCTTATTTTTGGAATTCTATCTAGTAGCCACGCTTCCAAAAACTTTTAAGCTCACATGGCTATAGCCAGGGTGCACTTCTGCCATCACCTGACGTCTGTCGTCAGTTGTCAATCTGTCGTAATCTCTTTATTCGAAGATATTCTCCTCTGAAACTATTGAGCCTTTGGAACCAAACTTGGTTACAATAGTCTTGGGATGGTGTCCTATAAACTGCATCTGGCCGGTCCGTACTTTATCCGAGATAGCCACCAGCGGTGAATATAGATTTAACATTGGACTCTTTGGAGAACTTATTCAAAGATTTTCTTATCAGAAGCTACTGGTCCGATTATAACCAAACTTAGACACAATGGTCTTTATATGGTCCCTCCCGAAAAAAAGGTATCCGGTAGGTCCATACGGCATCCAAGAATGGCGCTAGTGGGAACATACATTTGCAATTTTAGCATTGGACCCTATGGAAAACACTTTCAAAGATCTTCTCAGAAACTTCCGGTCCAATTAGAACCAAGCGTAGTCAAAACGGTCCTCAGATGGTTCATCCCCCCAAAATATCGGGCTGGTCCGTACCTAATCCAAGATGGTCACAAACGGGGACCACAGTTTAACATTGGGCCCTATGGAAAACATATTTAAGATTTTTTCAGAAACTACTAGTCCAATTAGAACCAATCTTAGATTGTGGTTAGATGGACCAGTCTAAAAAAGCTGCACGGTAGGTCGATTGCCACCTATGAGGTACACCATATTGTTAAATGTGAACACATTCAAGGCTAAAATCACATGTTTGGTATGATTTGATAACAAAAATAGTTACAAAGGTTTTACTGTTCATATAGAAATATTCTTTTTATTACTACATCTTGTACTATATATCAAATAGAAATGTTCTTCAACATATTTTATGGGAATGTCTTTGATTAAAAAACATATAATGAAAAGTGATAATTTTGAAAAGGGAGGTTATAAGCCTAATTTTCTTTCAAACATGTAATGATTTTATCAATTTATGAAGGCAATCTCTGCCATTCTTTTTTGAAAGGGGACACTGTATGCCTTGATTTCAGCAAAATGTATTGCCTAGATTATAAGGGGAACCCTATCCAAATTTGTATTGAATTATGGTCTGATATGGTTTGAAATAGATGGTGGAGCACTCAGTTGCCATAGAAACCAGACCACACTAAAATTTTAGAGAAAAATAATTCTGCTACATACTCTATTTATGATTTCAGCCATTTTTTTTAAAGGGGGCTCAGAATGTTTTTAATTTTGGCCATATGTATTGCCTAGATTATAACGAGAACCCTTGCCCATTTTTTTTTTAATTTGGAATGGGGTCTTCTACGGGTTGTGCTAGATGCTGGAGTTGTCAATGGCCACGGACACAAAACAAGAAAATTGAAATTTTGAAAGTATCATGCTAAATTTTAGGATACGTTTTCAGAAAAATGTATGCAATAGTTAATAGGGAGAACCCCTGCCTAGATATTGTAAAGGGCCTTCTTAATGTTTTGATTTCGGCAGTATTTACTAGATAAATTGTAAAGGGAACCCTTGACTAGATTATTTTTGAAGGTGGTCTGAAATCGGTCCAAATGGATAAGCATTCAAATGCGTTCAAAAACAACTTGTTCAATAAGAATACAATGATACTTTGTACATTCCAAAAAAGGTATCCAGAAATTCAATACTTCATCAAATATGACTGCCTGCAGTAACTTTGTTTCACATTTCGCCCTTTTAAAAACATAGTTTGGCATTTAACCTTTTTGAAAAAAAGAGTTTAACACTTCTCAGAAACTGCTAGTCTAGAATCGGAAGCAAACTTAGCAACAATGGTCCTTAGATTGTCCCTTGCAAAAATGTATCCTGCAGATCAGTACCTCATTTAAGATGGCCATCAGTGGGAATAAAGTTTATATCAGATTCCATTAAAAGAATAAGGTCTCTGAAACCACTAATTCAATTGGAACCAAGCTTGATCACAAAAGTCCTTTGGTGGCCCCATTGAATATTTACATCTGGCATTTCTTAATCCACTCAAAGGTTGCTTCTAGCAGGGAACAAAATTTAAAACTCTGGACAATATTGGAAATGCCATTTATTTCTCTATATATCAGCCATGGTCGATTCGACACAGGCTCTTTAGAGTCTCTTGTTTCAACTAGAAGAACATGCATATACATTTTCACTCTTTGGATTTTAATATTCGTTTAAAATTTAGGTTAGTTTCCCGGAATTCTGAAAGATCTTTAATATTTGGAATTCTACTTAATTAATACCATATATTTGGATTTGTTTGAGCAAAACAATCATTTTCTGTTTCTGTTGCTCTTCTCGTTACACGCATCATCCCTTTTTGCTTTTTCTTTTTTCTTAAATACTTACCAATCATGTGTGCAGTATGCTTGATATTCTAGTTGATAGTATATTTGTCACATGAGGAGGTGCTATTTATCAAAAATAAGTTGACATACCAATGAGCACTAATTGTGCGCCTCTACTCACAGACTTAGGAGACTGAATTTCTTCAGTGAACCGTAAAAGATCATTAAAAAAGATGCTATATTCTGCAATCTCACTTACAGATATATTAATGGATCCCATTAATAGTTCCACCAGAACTAGAGATAAAGGAAAAATAGAAACCACCAGATCTACATCTTTTTTGGACTTACAACTCGAATTTGACAAAATGTTCATCGGTCATCTCAGTACTAAAATTTACAACAAAAGGGATGATTTAATTTCAAAATTATCAATTTCACTAACAAGGACAGTAATATTCCATATATTCCTGCTTACAAAGTGTATGTTTCACAGCTGATTCGTTACGCAAGAGCTAGCACAAATTGTAAAACTATTATCTCCGTAGCCGCCTTATTAACCAAGGCTTAAAAAAGTAAAATAATAAAAATAGATATCAACCCCACGTAGAAATATTTGAAGTTTCGGTCCGAACTGTCATTCAAGGTTCTTTTTATACTTAGTACTGGGACGATCATTTCTTTTAGATTAACTGTTTACGACCTTTCAATAGCAACTACTGTTGAACCGATATGGAAGGAGAGGTTTGGCATGCCATAAAACCGGTTAAACCCATCATTTCTTTTGAAATAGAAAAAAGAAGGGAAACGGGGAATGTGTCAAAGAGACAACGACCCAAAGGGGAGTAATAACAACTCAAAGCCACCATAAGATCTTCAATGAACAGTGAGGAAACCCCACACCCAACGGCAGGTCGGAGTCCGCCCCTAAATAAAAGAGTAATCAAGTTCAGCGAAATAAACATCATCCTAGACTCTTATAGACATAAACTAAACTAACTAGAAAACAGACAAGACACAGAAAGGCTTAATAAATTTCCTGACTTAGGACAGGCGCAAACCTGCTGAGGCGGGGTTAAACTAGTTTTATTGGGCCCAAACTTCCCCCCTATATCCAATGTGATAAATAAAAAAAACACTACCTTTGACACAGAACATTGTTATAGACCCTCGGTGTAATTTTCTTCACATTTTGTAAACTATTGACCATATAATAACATTTTTTTTTCAAAAAGGGATTCAAGAATATAAGGCGGTAAAATGCCTATTGTTCTTGGTAATTGTTATGCTCGTATGGACCTTTTGATTAGGAAATAAAGAATTTGTTTGTTTATTTATGGCAGGTAGACAAATTTTATGAAACTTTTGAAGACCACTTTTAATTTGGAATTCTACCTAACATCCTTATATTCTTGAATCCCTTTTTGAAAAAAAATGTTATTATATGGTCAATAGTTCACAAAATGTGAAGAAAATTTACATCGAGGGTCTATAACAATGTTCTGTGTTAAAGGTAGTGCAGAGATCACTGTCATTTTCCAGAATTATTGCTCTAGTTTATCAATTGTTTTGCCACTTTGGAAAATCCCTTTGCTTTTATTTGCTTTCTCCTGATACAAAAATTGGAAATAAGTTCTACGTACTATCAAAGTACTGCATGATGGAATGTATCATTAGCCTAAAACTAAAAGCTCAGAGGGCAGAATCGCTATCGTTTATGCTTTTGATGCAAATTTTGTTTTGAAAATACATTTATTCAATTTTATTCAGTCCAAATCAATGATTTTTTTATTTATTTATTCACAGTAGTCCTGGACAAGTTTCCCAGATGGAATTAAAATGTTTTAAGTAGAGTTGTAAAACACCAGACTGTTATTGTTTAGAAAAGTGGCTATATTATAGACAGAACACTTCATGTAAGAAGCTCAGATCAAAGAGTGAATCTCAGTTCAAAGTGTGAACCTTAGTTCAAAGTGTGAACCTCAGTACAAATTGTGAACCTCAGTGTAAGTGCCTTAGTTTTTAAGGTTGTGTTTTTATTTTCGTGTTTTTTATACCGCATGTCATTCTTTTTTCTCTTTTCTCGTTTTTATTCCACGTCTCTTGGCCTTGATATTTGTGATTAATGCGTCCTGATTTCCTATTTTACTGCGGTTATGTATGCTCAACATGTAGGTACATGGATATTGATCGGAAGGTTGTTTGGAGTAAAGTAATTGTTATTTATTAAGATATGTGTTATGCTCCCATGTTCATTTACTCCATATCCTTTCGTAAAATATTAAGAAGTCTTATATGCACTAAGTTTTATTAATGTGATACCTTTTGTGTTGATCATGTAAGTAGTCGCCCTTGCCGTCTTTGTATCTGTCAATATCATGACATAAATTATGTAAATATTGTTATGAAAATTACAAGGTTATCTATATAAATTAAAAAGGAAAAAATAGTTTGTGTACACATTATTTAACATTCAATTGAAATTTTTTGACATAAATTAAATCATATTTACTTTTCATTGAGTCAATTCTGTTTTCAGCTGCAAAACACTTTGGATAGTCAATAAACAGCCTTTATATGTTTAGTATTAATTTGTCGTTGTTTGAGGAGTCATGTTTTTTACGTCTTCAAAAGAAGAAATAAAGTCTTGTAAATCATACGCCGATTTTGCGTACTATTGACCTTTCTAGAAAATGTTTTTATAGCTTTCTTGTCAATCGGAGGTAGAAAAATATTTTTCTCTTCCACTGCCGAGTATTCGTTTCAATGAGTTTTCGAGAAAGCCTGTACTGGATGATGCAAGGAAAAATACCTCTAGTTGTTCAAGTTTTGTTTTTATTATTGACGTAAAAAAAGTGCAAAAACTTTAAAGTGTTAGCCATAACTATTGCCAACAAGGAATACAAACCTGAAGGAAACATTACTTATATTAAGCTATCCACTCCCTTGATATTCATTTATTTTGTCTTCTTTTTGTTCGTTGTTGGAGAATTTTATAGCTGAAGAAAATTTGCGTAGAAATTGTTTCAAATTTAAATTATATTAATTAAGGTTTTGAGTATCCCAACTGGTTAAGATTACTGTTAATGATTCAGTATGCAGTTTAAGGGTTTACTATAATTATTCATTCATACCTCATATAAAGTTCAAGACGTTCCCCAGCACCGGTTTGAGCGGAGTCAAGAAACACCACATCTACGTTCCTTCTTGATCTCTATATCTATTTTTGTTCAATTTATACAGTCGACGAGTTATAACATTTTGAAATGGGTGTACGTTTCCGAAATCTCGAGCAAAATAAGAGTGATAACGATATCACGATAAAAAAGGAAATCCTGAAATTTGTGACCTTTTAAGCTTCAAATGTGCAATTGAACTGCACAATGCAACAACAGTACATCGATTAGTGGTTTCATAGTTAATCCTCAATATTTACCCAGGTTAAATAGAAAAAGAAGGGAAACGGGGAATATGTCAAAATGAAAACGACCCAAAGGGGAGTAATAACAACTAAAGGCCACCATAAGATCTTCAATGAACAGTGAGGAAACCCCACACCCAACGACAGGTCGGAGTTGGCCCCTAAATAATGAGTAATCAAGTTCAGCGAAATAAACATCATCCTAGACTCCTATAGACATAAAGTAAACTAACTACAAAACAGACAAGACACACAAAGGCTTAATAAATTTCCTGACTTAGAACAGGCGCAAACCTGCTGCGGCGGGGTTAAACTAGTTTTATTGGGCCCAAACCTTCCCCCTAAAATTTGCATTCCTAGAAGTGGATGCTCTTTGTCATGAATAAGTAAGCTTTGTCTAGGAAATGTGTATTTAACCGTCAGTAAGCATCTGCTGATAATCTGTAGACTATTAGTAGACTATTAATTTCAACTTTGAACAGACTACAAACTGAAGAGTGTGATTTGCCATGTTGTTCACCAACTTTTCCAAGTATGGTAAGAGGAATGATTATTTCCAGTATTCTTTATTTTGCATTGCAGAGTTCTGTGAAACCGACTTAAATATATTCATTAAATTTGAGCCCATGTGTATATTTATAAAGATTTGCGAAATTTTAAGTGATTTTGCCTGATCGCAATTTCACACGGAATCTCATGCATGGAGGCTCTAAGCAATTAAATTGTAATAAGTTTCAAATTTGTCATCTTATATTTGTATATTTCATGCTTTTGTTAATATTGTATTTTTTGTGAAATTGCTTAGCTCTAATTCTCATGATATTGCTACGATTGCCTATTAATGTTAGTGAGGCGCAAGACAAACGTATGACTGGGATTTTACTTTATACGGTCTTCGGTTTTCCAAATATTTTGATTTGATCTGCACTGAAAAGACATGTTGACGAAATGGGTATGCAGAGACAAAATTTTCAGTAACTTTGGTATTTTGCTATGTTATTTTAGATATCTTTTAAACGAAATGTCCCACTTCAAAGACACCTTTGCTACTTTAAATATAGAGTATAAAACAATAAGGATACATTGTCTATTTTTATAATCTTATCTTATTTGAAGACCAATGAAACGTTTTGTCGTACTAGTTGACACTATTAAACAATTAGTACTTAAAATTCTATATTAATTCTGAGGTAATAAATTAGTCAAATTGAAAGATAGAAGAAAAAGTCATCAATGACACAACTGCTACTTTAACATTCAACCATAAATCGTAAAATGAAAATCAATAGAAGATAGGGATAACCTTGCTTAAACAATTTTGATGGTACCAAGCTGAAAGGTCAACATGAGGAGCAACTAGGAGTATTTTCTTCCACATAAATTTTTTAGCAAACAATGTCACTGTTGCCAATTGACATAGATATATGCAAATGCAAATAAAGCCGAAAACTAATGGGGTCACAATGACATGTACATAACTCCATAATTGTGACGAAAAGCTCTATAACCTATTCAGAGTCCAATAGAAAGAAAGAAAGCACGAAACACCTATGCAATGAATGAAAATTTCAATCACATGCCACAATCTAAGAGGAAATTCCCCAAATTAAAGACAAACGTAAAAAATGAGGTCTTGGTACCGACACAAATAATAACCAATGGTAGGGTTTAAACAGTTTATGGATACCTAAACCTCTTCTTTCTCTGTCCATATAATAAAATAAACATGCATATTAAACACAATATGGGTAGAATTTGTTTGAATACTGCCACGAATAAAAACGAAGTTCAAAATTTGGAGATCAAATTTACAGGTTTGCTATAAACTTGATGCTGCTATTGTCAATTTCGAGATTAAAAACAGTAAATATAAAAAGATGTAAGAGAAACATTTGATTCGAATTTGAGATCATAAGACAAAACATACGAAAATATTCCTTAAAAATGGTTTCTTTGAACTTTTTATGAGGTATGCAAAGCTCATTGTTGAAGTCCTCATGGTGACTCAAAGCATTGTTCAATTGATTGGATTTAATTTTGTATAGACTTTGTCTTATGATGACTTACTCCATATCCTTTCAATGTTTATTTAAGACAGGATTTCTTGCAGTGTGGATCGGAGTCCGTAAAAAGATTCCCGAGCGAGAGATGTATGCTTCTATATATTTCAGTTGTGGTGTGCTTTCAAGACTGGAGTTTGTCTCTCCTGCAGTGTAGAGTCCGTAAATAGGTTCCTGGTGCGAGAGATGTATACTCCTATATATTTTCTCAGATGGACATAATATCATACTTTCAAATTTTGACATTTAAATTTTTTTTTTTGCAATTTCCAAATGGTATTTTGTCCACTTTTTTTTATAGTGCGCACATTTCATTTTTAGATTCTGCATTTATGACCAAAAAGCGAAGATACATGGCAATGTTCGACATCTATCAATAAAATGGGCTCAAACCGGTGCCAGGGACCGTATTGAACTAGGGGGTATGAACAAAGCTTATTGCCTCATGGTGACTTCTAGATGAAGAACAACAATAAAAGCGTTGTTCCATTAATTGGTACAACAATATATTTGTTTCATATGCATTTACTTCATACCTTTTCAATGTATGTTCCTGTGTTATCAGGATGGCTTTTTAAATAAGATTTGTAGGTGATTAAGGACCTTGCGATATATATTCCAAAATGAAAAAATACAGAGAACTGTATATGATAATAATGACAATATATGTTTAATGAATTAGAACTGTTCCAAGAAATTAAGAACAACGTATACATAAACTATGATTATAACATGTGGATACACAGCCCTAAGAAGTTTTTAGGGACTTGTTATTAAAAAGAACTACTAAGGCTGCCAATATCACTCATTTAAAATTGTTAAATTTTAAAACAAATAATATTTGAACAAAATTTTTTAACTAATTTGCTGAGAAGTCATAACTATCGATGAACATTAAATCATGTTTATAATGAGAAAACAATAATTACTCCACTACATTTTACAGAAAGTACAGTTGTAAAGATAAGGCCAATATGGTGTCAAGTACAGTAGGTCATATTCATATTTCAGTATGAAGTTCATACATATGATTTGAACCTTTTTCTGTATATGATACCTATCCATTTATTTCGGACAAAACATACATCTATATCTGACAAAAAGTCAAAACTACAATTACCAAATAGTAAGCATTATAATATGACAATGACATGACAAACTCTTTCATCATGCAAACATTCCAAATTTTAACTTTTCCAGATGTTTTGATTTGATCTACAATGAAGAAATACAAGATATGGAAATGACCATCTGCAAAAACTAAATTTACAGTAACTTTGATATTTTGTTTTGATATCAATTATAATACAAAAAATACCGAAGTTGCATAAAAAAACAGTAAATTGCGTTATCCTGTACACGTGTTTCAAGGAGTAACCTCTCATCAGCAGCATTAAAATCAAATAATGTGGAAAGCCATGATCAAAAAGATGTAGTAAAAGAAGTACTCATTACCAAAATAAATCGAAATAGAAAGCCAAATCCAGTACCAAGGACATCTACCGAGTGCCATACACGGAATGAAGCCTCTGTATTTTAAGGGGTTAGAATTTTGATAAAAGCAGTAAATTTCTGTAACACGCAAGGTAAAATTTTCATGTCGGACGAGTCTGACTATTGGGCTGGTGAATACCCTCGTGGACCTCTGGTCCACCAGCAGTGGCATTGGCTCAATGGTTCAAAATACAAAAAATACCGAAAAAAACAGTAAATTTCGTTATGCTGTACACGTTTTTCAAGGAGTAACCTCTCATCAGCAGCATTAAAATCAAATGATGTGGAAAGCCATAATCAAAAAGTTGTAATAAAAGAAGTACTCATTATCAAATAAATCGAAATAGAAAGCCAAATCTAGTACCAAGGATATCTACCGAGTGCCATACACGGAATGAAGCCTCGGTATTTTAAGGGGTTAGAATTTTGATAAAAGCAGTAAATTTCTGTTTGACCACTCTTGTCGATGTGTTAACATGTTTACATGTAGAAGTAAGGAAATATGGAGTTAATGTACACGACTTGGAATTTCAACCAGTACAATGTAAAATAAACACTGCTATAATTTTTCCTCTTCAAGTAACAAGAGACTATCAACAATAAGTAATCATTAATCTGTACATAGAGATTAATACATAGCCTTTTCCATATCAGCACGGTTATCACCCCCAGACTCCCGAAAACTACAATCACATGCCACAATTCACAAGCGAACTCCCCTAAAAACACTAATGAAGAGAAAAAGCAAACATAAACAACGATGGGAACTCGGGAGAGCCAGACTTGCTAACGGCACAAGCAAAACCCAGCGGTAGGGTCAAATCGGTGTATGGGTACCCAAACTACCTTTTCTCTATCCCGTTTCCGAATAGTATAATAAACATACGAATAAAACCCAAAACAGGTAGACTACTAACTGTATGACCACAATCTTGGAAGAGAAAAGCATATGAGAAAACGTAATTTAGAAAGATGGGTCAAAAGGTGCTCGCCGCTAAACTGCCGGCTAGCTCAAGGAACCTAGTCTGCTGGTAAAACACTTTTGCACTACGGAAGAAAAATCAAATCAAACTCAAAACTCCACGAAGGGTTTGGTAAAGAGCCGTTATGTATTTCAGTAGACATCGGCATTATCAGTGAGAGGCCAGTATATGTGTAAAGTCTTCAGGTGACTGGAAAAATTTTACGAAAGGAAAGGCCATATTAACGGCTTTGTTTAGAATATCCCATCGATATCCTATATTACGTAAAGAATGTAAGTAACGTCCCATTTTGAAAATTTTTTTTTACCAGTTTCTGACATTTTTAACAACATTTCTAACATCATTTCCATAAAATCGAGGATGGGAAATAAGATGTTTGCGAGTCACGTCATATCTAGATTTCAAATGTTCATATCTTCTGTAAAACTTCTTAAAAGTATTTAATAATAAATGAAATCTGTTACCTTGTTGTAAAAATTTGGATGTTTTAGTAAAGTTACGCTCATTAAAAGCTTGAAGGGTAGAACAAGCGCTTAATAAATCTCGATACAAAATGTTTGAAGTACAGATGTTAAAAAAACCGACTGATATGAACTAAAATAAAAATATTTGTAAGGTTCCGTTCCCGAAGAGGTCATATCACGGAAAGAAACCCCATTTACCATTTATGAACACGGACGTTGAAACAAAAATTTAGTAAGTTATATTTAGCAACGTTCTATGAACGTAAGAAATTTTATATGCAATATGTTTTATTTATGCAACACTTTTTTGTTTTGTTTTGATCATATATGGAAGTCCCTGACAACTATCAATATTTCAATATTTTTACATATGTCAGGATAGTACTACTTATTTCCCAATTTACAAGGTTATCTCTAAACGGGAGACAAAAAGAGAAAAGGGAGGTTTGGGTACCTATAAACCGGTCTACCCCTACTTCTGGCTTTTGCGAGTGCCGGTACAAAGTATGACTGTCCCGAGCTCCTTTCGTTGTTTACGTTTGTATTTTGTCTTTTATGTGTGTTTCCTGTGTAGTTCCCTGGCAGATTGCTGCATGTAATTATAATTTTCAGCCATTGTATATGTTTACTGTTATCTCTTATTTAATTTGTCGACAAATTATTTAACATTCAGTTCAACATGTTAGCTGTTTTTAAGATAGGAAATAAATCAAATTATTTTCACTTTTTATTTGGATTAATGTTGTAGGTTGCAGTTTTTCTGAAGATATTATAAATGATCAGCTGTTATAAGGGAGGGGGGTGGCTATGGTTTTTCTAAAGAAATATTTTTGAGCTGATTTTATATGAAAAAATATTTTTCCTGCCAAAATGATGAAAAAAAATTCTGGAGGAGGCTTTGTGCCCCCCTCCCCCAAATAATGTTGATTTTCAAAAAAAAAAAAATATTTTGTTGATACACGTGAAAAAAATAAATTAAAAAAATTTATGTCCAGAAAAAATAACCATAACCCCCCTTTCCGGTTAAATGGTCGGCCCCTAAGTGTTATCCGTATTTCACTATTATTTCTCGTTCAAAACACTGCTCCCTAAGGATGGCCAGATGACAATGAAACATGCGACACTGCCTTGTACTTTGTGTCATGCTGCAGTTGTTCTCCTTGGCCGATGAGACAACGGCAGTAGAATACCGAAGGAACAAAGGGGTGAAATTCACAAAAATCGAAGTCCAAAGACAGGGCAAACACCAGAACACAGAAAACAATGACGTTAGACACAAAAACAATGACGCCAGACAGACACAAAGCACAGAACCAGAAACCACAACATTGAGAACAAAGGCACTGACAGTGTGAACTCCGGTTAAACTGAGAGTGACATCAGGTGCTCCGGAAGGGTAAGCATGTCCTGCTCTGTTAACAGCACCCGTCACACTGTGGGTGATTCAATCCGGGAAAATGTCAAAGTCGGTAGTCAAATCCGGGAAGACGTGAATCTAGCTGAAAATGTCCACTCTCATTTGGGATACTGACACGTCATATCTTTCAATGATGCTATGGTGACGGCCATAGAATTTCTTGAGGGATGAAATCAACAAAGGTTGAAAAAATCCCTGACTAAGCAGCTTTTGGGACAGTGTCCCTGCTCTGTTAAAAAAATCACTGTACAAACTACAAGCTCGACAGTAACGAATCAACTGTGAAATGTACACCCCATAGGCTGGAGAGGTAGGTATATTGCTGCTAAGAAAGGGAAAGTTCACAATGGGGAAATTAAAATCATCAGGCTTGTCATATAGCTTAGATTTCAAACGTCCATCTTCGTCAATATACAATAAAAGATCTAGGTACGAAGCTGAAGTAGGTGTTTCAGTTGTTTCTTTAATTTCAAGTTCATTTGGATAGATCTGATGTAAATAATCCTTAAATTTAGGATTATTAAGAGAAAGCACATCGTCTATGTAGCGGAAGCTGAAATTAAAGGACTGGGCTAAATGTTTTTGTCTTCTTTGAATAAGCCATTGTAAAAACTTGGCCTCGTACGAGTAAAGGAAAAAGTCAGCTAAAAGCGGCGCACAGTTTGTTCCCATAGGAATTCCTATTGTCTGTTGGAAAACACGACCTCCAAATTCGACAAAAATATTGTCGATCAAAAATTCTAACATTTTGATTACGTCAGTCTCGGTGTACTTCTTATTTGAATCGGTGTGGTTCTTAACAAAATATGTCTTGTCTTTCCCTATAACTAAATAGGTGTATCTGCGTTCTCCATTTTTTGTGCAGAAACATTGATGTATTAAATCTGCAATTACTGTTTTCAGTTTATTGTGTGGCAGGTTTGTATAAAGTGTAGAAAAGTCAAAAGTTTGAATGCTATGGCAATGGGTAAGACTGGTTGAGGAAAGCAGTTCAAGGAGATCTTTTGAATTTTTAAGAATCCACATTTGATTCACACCGCTTGTAGAGTAAGCTTTATTACAGTAATTTTTCAGGCCGTCTCTGACTGCGGTCAACAAAGTAGTGAGGAGCTGTGAAAGAGTTTTAGTGGTGCATCTGGAAGACCCGGCAATGAATCTCTGCTTGTATGGATTCTTATGAAGTTTAGGTACCCAGTAGATGTAAGGGGGTTGATTGTTTTTATCATTAGCTTTTATGCCAAATGATGATAACACTGAAGTGTGATTTTTTACAATCTCATCCCTCGATATTGTAGTAGGGGTATAAGTTGGGTTTCCAGATGAACTGTCGATGCCCATCTCCTTCACAAGACAGTCGAGATAGTGTTATTTACACACAAACAGTATGTTGTTAGAAGCTTTGTCTGCAGGGACAATGACGTAATTTTCATGGAGGTTGGAAAGAGTTCTTTCTACAAGGGGATCTTCAAATATACTGGGATTTCTGGATTTCATAGCTGTTTTTAGGCGCCGGATGCAATTTCCAATTAATGACTTTATGGACCTGATCCAGTCGGACAATGTCTCAACGTCCTCTTTCTCTTTCTTTGCCCACTTCCTAGCATAGTCTTCAACTGCATCCATCAAAATCTTGAAGTTGTACTTCCAGTTGATGTGCTGGGGCTCACGAAATTTGGGACCTTTTGAGAAGATATCTCGTAGTTTGAGGTTGTATACGATATCTAGGTCACCAGTTATAACGTGTCCAGCCGGACTATAATTGAATGGGGAAGAGGAATAAGCACAATCAGGTGGTTTGGCTTTAAAGTCATCAATTTGGAAGTCACGCAATACCCGTTTGTAATTGAAAATGGAAGTTGCAATTGGTTTAGTGTAGGAATATGAGATAAGTGGAACTGATCGATCATTAAATAAGGAGGAATGTTTGAAGTCACTGTTTTGCTATGTAGAATGTTAGCAAGATTTATAGCGTCCAAGCCTTTATTTGCGAATTGAATTTTGATAAATGTCCGGTTATCAGGTTTGTTGGCGGATGTGGTGACAGGCTTGAACAGTCTGTGGTTAGATATATCCAAAACAATTGCTGTTAATTTGTATTCTAGGGAATGGCTATCAGTTACGGATGATGCTAAACATGTTTTGTAGAAGGAATGAAGTTTTGAAAGTGGCAAGGAATACAGTTTGGTACGAATGTGATGAATACCTAGAGGAATGGTCATGAACGGAAGAAAACCATGAATTGAAATATCATGTAGACTTGGGGCAGTATAGTGCCTATGTCCATGACTTCGTGGTCTGCGCTGCGTTGGCTTCCATTCAATATATTCATCACATTCACCGAACTGCATCCTGGACTTGACAGATTGCCTACACTTTTTATATTGTCGTTGCAACCGTAGGGTATTGCGGTCCCCAATTCTCTGATCCAGTATTCCTCTCTTTGTAGACGGTAAGGTGTACTTAGTGTAGGATTATTTGTTTTATGATATATTTTCTCGATAATCCTGACTTTCATGTTTACAATGGAGTGGTCAGGTTGGTTGAAATGTGCGTAAACATGTCGGGTCTTGTTGTCCTTGACCTCGTATCTATGTCCGCACATACGTTTGTTCAACCTATCTTTTGTTTCCCCTACATATATTAATCCACAAAGAGAGCACTCTAAGCCGTAAATGAGATTCTTTGAGGAGCAATTCAGATCATCGTATGTTCTTGTACAATAAGTTTTGTTTGTTAAATTACTTTTGAAATTTGTGTCTGTGATAAGTATGTTGCATGTTTTACAATTTTTAACGCGGCATGATGAAATTGTGCCCTGCGAGTGCTGATCTGGAAAATTTAAAATGTCATGTAATGTTACTGAACAAGGTTTAATTTTAGGGATAGAATCTTTTGAGCTGTTAGAAGTAAACGACTGATCTGAAACTGACCCCTGAGAATCAGTCAAAGTTGGTAATTGACGACTCTGGACACCTAATTGTCCCAATGAACCCGTGTCCGTAGCTTCATCGGTAAGGGACCTTTTTAACCCGGGAGACGTCCCAGCCGGTATTCGTTCCTTTTGATTCTTTATTCTCATGGCTAAAGTAAACTTAAGCTACTGAGCGGATGATATCCTCGGGGACGAATCGTCCACCAGCAGAGATATCGGCCCAGTGGTATGAAACAACGGCAGTAGAATACCGAAGGAACAAAGGGGTGAAATTCACAATTGAGTTATCACATTTTGAAGTGGCGAGCACTATCAAAATTAAGAAAAATATCGAAATAAAGAAATTTTAATCTAATCGACATAGATAAAAAGTTAGTTTTTCCAACCCTTTCCTGCTCGATGTTTAAACTTGTTTTCTTCTTTAATATGTTCTAACGTTTGAGGGATAAAAATTAACTGGTAAAGTGTTCTTTCAATTGCTGTCATCCGTAGCTCGACAAAAAGACAAACTGAAGACAATCACAATCACAACAACAGGGCACTCATTGAGTCAATAGTAAGAAAACTTCGCATAATAATATCACGAGACGTTGGCACAATTAACAGGTGGTCAGAATGATATTTTGAAATAACAAAGAATATAAAATGCCAAATTTGAAAGTATGATACCGTATCCATAAAAAAATTCTTTCAAGGACACGAATGTAGAGCATACATCTCTCGCATAGGAAATCTTTTACGGACTCCACATTGCAGGAGAGACAATCTCTTGTCTTAAATATACAATTAAGGGATGATATGGAGTAAATGCACATGGAACAAAGTCTATACAAAAACGCAGTTAAAACAAGCAATGGAACAACGTATATTTTTACTGTGGCTGAAAAACACACAATTACATGTATCTATTTAGAGCTGATTATTATTTATTGCAATCACAAGTGCAACGTTTGTACCTCTTCTGTTGAGCGGTCATACTTACGTAACTACAATCAATTTGATTTTACGATGTTGTTTACAATATACGTTTAATCGAGGTGTTTGAATTGAATAATAAAATTTGAATTTCATCAACATCGTCAATTTGATAACCTATGAGTAATGATGTGAAGTTGACGAAAACTGTATCTAAAGTAACAAAAATATTACTTCATAATACAAAAAATACCGAAGTTGCATAAATAACAGTAAATTTCGTTCTGCTGTACACGTGTTTAGGAGTAACCTAGGCCAATAATATGTGTAAAACAATGATTCTTGTCAGCGTATATATAAATCTGAATTGGTAAAACTCTTTAACCCTTTTAGCTCACCTGGCCATTTAATGGTGAGCTTTTGTCATCACTTGCCGTCAGTCGTCCATCTGTCTTGAAATTTTCATACAAAGACCTTTTCCTCTGAAACCACTTGGCCAGTCCTCGGATGGTCCTCATCTAAGATGATCACCAGCAGGGAACAGTTTTTACAATGGACCCTTTTTAAAACACATTCATAGAGTTTCTTATCAGAAACTACTTGTCCAATACCAAACTTCGTCAGGATGGTTCCGGCATGTCCGTACCTCATCAAAGATAGCCGCCAGCATATAAACAATCCATGCCAAAAATCACATGTTTCGTATTATTTAGATTCAGAGTTTGTTACCGGACTAACTAACACCGTCAGTGACAAAACCGGACTTTTCACTGGTAGTGTGACGGGTGCCACGCGTCGAGCAGATCATGCTTACCCTTTCGGAGCAACTGATAAGATGGTCACCAGCAGGGAACAGTTTTAACACTGGAACCTTTTTAAAACACGTTCACAGAGTTTCTTATCAGAAACTACTTGTCCAATTAATACCAAACTTAGTCACAATTGTTCCGGCAGGTCCGTACCTTATCCAAGATAGCCAACAGCATAGAAAAAAATTCAAGTCAAAAATCACATGTTTAGTATTATTTAGATCCAAAGTTTGTTACCGGACTAACACCGACTGTGACAAAACCGGACTTTTCACTTGCAGTGTGACGGGTGTCACGCGTGGAGCAGATCATGCTTACCCTTCCGGAGCACCTGATAATACCAGTTTTTATAGGGGTTAACACTGCTAGTGCTTTAGTTTTGTGGCGTTCGTGTTCATGTTTGTTTATTTTTTGTCTTTGTCACACTGTCTCAATTTGTGTTGGCTGTGAATTACCGTGATTTTGAATTTATGATTTAAGAATTCCCCCCTTTTCTCGTTCTTGCTATGGTATTCGTTTGCCTATGTATATTAATAACAAAAATAGCTTCAAACGCTGTGTTGTTTATATAGAATTTCCTTTTTTCGCTACACTTTGTTTTTTCACATCAAACAGTTCTAACTTTGTACTTCAAAACACTTTTTGGAGTGTCTTTTTTAACAATAAGATATAAAGAAAAGTGATAATTTTGAAAAAATGACAGAGTCAAATAAAATTGTCGAATTAAATAAAATTACTCTAATTTTGGTAAATTTCCTGGAATTCTCAAAGACTAATTATTTTTGGGGATTCTAACCAGCAAACATTAATACCTTTCAGTGATGGCAGTTTTTTATGAGGTCAATCCCCTGTCCATTTTGTTTTGAAAGAGGTTCTTGGAATTATTTAATTTCAGCAATGTTATAAGATGAACCCTGCCATTTTTGTGAATGGTGGTCTGAAATTGGTTGAAATGGATGGTGGAGCTCTCAGTCGCCATGAGTATCTGCTATTTAACCTATTATTACCATAGTAAGGTCCGAAATTATAAAAACGAGTATAACAATTAAACAGGATTTTTGTCCACTTTCTTCCTTTAAGTTCATATAAAGCAATATTATTTATACCCATTTATACAAAACAAAACATACACTCATCATTCTAACAAAATGTCAAATTACTACGATTCTTCTGCAGCTTTTATCCTGACGTCACGCCGGGATCTTCATTAATACCTACATGTCTTTTTAAGAACAAGGTTTAATGATTAATAAAGAATTAATTGAGTTACTAAAAGAAAAATGACATCCGATTGTCCCAATGAACTCGTCGGTAAATCCAGGAGATGTGCCATTCGGTATTTGCTCCTTTTCATTCTGTTTTCTTTTGACATAAGTAAAACTCAAAACAGAATTTTTAAAAACTTGTTGGCTTATTACCAACTGGAACTTAAATGAAAACCATTTATGGATTTATAGACCATTATCAAATATATCGTGCGTTTGAAAAAATGAAAAAAAAACTTAAGGAACAACGTCTTTGTATATAAATCGCGAATGGGTATTTCTGTCCGTGTTACGACTACTTTGGTTGCATAAATCCATAAAGTTGGTAATAAGCCAACAAGTTTTTAAAAATTCTATATGCACTAAGATTTTATTTATGCAATACTTTTTTTATTTTGATCATGTAAGTAGACGCCCTTGACACCTACGTTAATGACATATGTTTAGACTTCAAGACTTCAAGACTTTATTTACACTCAAGAAAGTATTACTTGTTCCCCTAATTACAAGGTTATCTTTATAACGAAGATAAAAAGCGTTTGTGTACACATTGTTCAATATTCAACTGGCAATGTTTGCTGTTCGTAGATTGAAAATAAATTATATTTACATTTTATTGAGTCTTTTCTCTTTCTAGTTTCAAAAAACCTTTGATTGTCAATTATCTTTTGTATGTTTTTCGTGGAAAGTTTTATTTTGATGCATTTTTTTGTTGAGTCATATATTTTCCATCTTTATAAAGAAAATAATGTCCGTATAAATTATGCATAGATTTTGCATACTGTATATAGAGTGTTTCGGTTCCCAAATTCAAGGAATGGTACAAATACCATTAGTCAGTCGATGGACTTTATTGTGAGTGATATCAAAAGATTGCCAAATATAATTGACAAATAATAACCATGCATTGAAATTAATAAAATCCAAAGAATCACCTCTGGTAAAGCTATTCAAGGCAATGTAAATAGTTAAATGATGCATATATTGGTTTTGATCCCAATATCTCAATATCTCACTTATTTGTTTCCTTTGATTCATTTGTGCAAAGTTTTGTAGATGACAAGAAAAAATAATTTGGGAATTACTGCAAATTTGAATTTTGTAACAGTTTTTCAGGGTTATCAGAAGATATTTAAAATCAAAAGTTGCTATACCTCTTCCCTCACATTGTTATTAGAGTTACCCCTCTTTAAATATTATTTCTCGTTAAAGGATGAACTTGGAATATCCAACGCTTCCTTGTTCTTTGTGTTCTTTTGCTGTTTAGTTTCCTCAGGCGGCGAGTTATGACATTTTGAATTGGTGATAACTTTCCGAAATCAAGAACTACTGTAAGTGACAAATTATTCATTTATGCTACGACTTGACATAAAAAGACATTTTGCACCTGTTTTGTCCTTTGGATTTCGGCTCTTAAGTTAATTTTGTTTTTAAATGGTGATTTAGTTAGCCCGTTTTCCTGTTTAATATTTTTCGAATGTTTATTTCACGATTTGCATAACAATCATTACTATTCTAGCATGCAAAAAATCTTCCCAATTACTCCGAAATAGGTGATGTAATTAATGGTTTTCGACAAAAATACATTTACCAACAAAAGAGTTTTAAGTTCTGTTTGTTTACATTAACTATAAATATGAGCTATATTTATAAATTTAATTACCCGTTACGTCAGTAAATCAGTGTTTAATATAAATATATATAAAATATTTAGTCATCCATATCTCTTTTCTACTTTCAGAAAAGTAAGTGTGAACCGAACCGTCAGTCCAATCACGAACAATTCAGGATAACGGCAACATCGGAAACCCAAAGAAACAAGGACACCACATGAGTACGGGACAGAGAAGAAAACACATACAGATCAACAACATGAACCAATAAAATAGTGAATATGTATTATGCAATAGTGTCTGGGTTTTTACTTAGCACAAACGTCTGAAAAGTCAAAAATAATATCATTTAAAGACCTACAAAGAAGATACAACTATCCAATTCATACTACAGGAACACTTAGAGGCTGTAACGTTGAAGTCACCACGCTTTTCTTTGCCCTAATCATTCTGAGATTCAATCAAAATAAATCTATAGATCACTTAACTACAACCCAATTCTGAAAAATCTCAAATATTTTATTCCCATAATTAAAGTGATATTAACAACGTATAATGTGAGAGCCTTAACATTTTGCTGAAAAGTTGAGTACAGTGAACGACCATTTTGAAGCTTTCTTCATTACAAATAATGTATTTGCAAATTACAAACAAAAGATAACAGTAAAAACCTACAATGGCGGAAAACTACAATCAGCATACACAATTCACAAACGAACTGCACTAGAAAAACACAAATGAAAGAAAAGAGACAAAGGTAAATAGCGAGTAAATATACTTCTACAGTGCCTGAAGAACACAGAAGTGCATGTATTCATTTAAGTTGTTTATTGTTGATTGGCACAAGTGCAGCGTTTTTACCCCCTTTTCCCTTGAAGGTCATGCCCTACGTAACTAACAATTATTTTACGATGTTGTTTACTATACACTTGTAATGAAGGTGTTTGAATTGAATAACACATTTGAGTCTAATAGTTTTTCTTTTGACTTTGAATTTTATTAACATCGTCAATTTGATATCCAATGAGGAAAGGACTGGAAAAAGTGTTGTCAAATTGAAAAAAATGATATACATTAAAACAAAAATTACTTTGTAAACAAGGGAAATAAATCTGGGTAAAACTACACCTTCTCAATAAATATAGATAAACAATGAAAGGATGTGTATTGAATCTACAAAAGGATACGTATTGAATACACATTGTATTTCTACAAATACATAGTAAATCAACACTTTTATTGTTGTCCAATTTATTCCAACTTTTTGTGATAGATTGAGATTTCAAAATGTAAAGGAACAATAAGACAGCTATGGTTATAGGACAGACAATGGTTGTCCCATTTTGTTGACACGTCCATGAAATAAGTTTTAAATCTATCTGCCCAAAGTTACATAAGTATATAAATGTGACTTCACCAATTCATGTCAATTCATTTGTCTTACTGCAACAGTATCAAAACAGTTGATTTTTCTAATCTATACTACTCTTCCACACGATAAGCTAAAGTAAATACTCCAGAATTTAATACATCAGTCTTTCTGTACTGAAAAAGTTGAAAGAAGATATTCATTTTAGTGATAGGTAAAGATGGGCCTATTTTGTTAAACATCACACTTATTCACACAAAAAGTATACAGAGAAGATGTCATCGCAATGCTGGAATTCTTGATGGATAACATATTTGTAGAATTTCCAGCAGACAACAGGGATACCTATGAGGACTCATTGTGCGCCACTTTGAACAGATTTGTTTCTTTATTCGCATGAAGCAATGTTCATACAAGGGCTAGTTCAGAAAAAAAGACAATAAGCTAGCCAAGTCCTTTAATTTCTGCTTCCATTATATAGATAATGTTCTTTCATTGAACAATCCTCAATGTAAGGATAACCTTCATCTTATATACCCAAATGGACTCGAAATTAAAAAGACAACCGATACTCCATCATCAGCATTATACCTGGACCTATACCTCTACATTGACAACTCTGGACGTCTGAAACTTACCTTTACGATACTTTACGACTTTCCAATAGTGAACTTCCCGTTTTTGAGCAGTAATATTCCCACATCTTCGGCATATGACGTGTACATTTCACAACTTATTTGCTATTGCCGTGCATGTAGTTTATACAGCGATTTTGTCAACAGGACGAAATTACTGTCTCAAAAACTTATACATCAAGGGTATGTTCAGTTACTGTTGCAATTGTCACTACAGAAGTTTCACGGTCGTCACCACGATTTTACAGACCGTTACAATGTTTCTTTTTCACAAATGAGAATAGATATCTTTGGGTAGATCCAGAGTTTTTACCAACGTGACTAACACCGACAGTGACTAAACCAGACTTTCCACTGGCAGTTTGACGGGTGCCACGCGTGGATCAAATTATGCTTACCCATTCGGAGCACCTGATGACACCTCAGTTTTTGTAGGGCTCATACTGCTAGAGCTTTAGTTATGCGGCGTTCTTGTTCATTTTTGTTTATTTGTTTTGTCTTTGGCACACTGTCTCAATTCGTGTTGGATATGAATTGCCTTGATTTTGGATTTATAATTTTAGAATTCCCCCTTTCCCCGAGGGTATTCACCAGCTCAGTAGTCTTTTTTTTTGTAATTCTTTAGTTTTGAAACTGAAAACATCATGAACATATAAATAGAACACTGAAATATTGACAGTTCATATATCCAAATAAATGTATACATTACAGACAGACAGAAAACAAATATTCTGTATGAATATTACAGCTATGTAATTTATTTATATAAATTGGCTTTCTTTAACTTTGTTTTTGAGTTCATCCACTGAAAAAACCTTCCAAGGGTTACCATTTTTTTATTAATAAAATTTCTTTGTGCAGAGGTTTGGAACAGGCTAGATTTCTTTTCAATATACATATATTTAAAAAATTCTATTCCACCTTTTGTGCATGGTAAATTATTTTTTGATCTACATATGTATAGATAATATTTTAAAATCAAAATAATATTCTGTATTGTACAGTCTTGCTCCTTGTCAGCCCCAATACCAAGAAGTACATTTGTGGCATTTGTGTTCAATGCCACATTGTGTTCTTGAAGAAAACTAACAATTGATAGCCAAAATGTTTTTGTGTATCTGCACTCCCAAAAAACATGTTTCAAGGTTGCAGAAGGTACACAACTCTGTTTCCTTCAACTCATATTTGTACAACTTAATATTTGTTATAAGTATCCTGTGAAGCAATCTAAATTGGAAATTTTGTAACTGTGTATTTCTTGTTATTACAAAAGGTAACATATAAATTTTATTCCAATTTACTTTCTCATTTATTTCTAAGTCATTTATCCACTTTTCCTGAGCTTTAATAGAGATTTCTTTAATATGCTCGGTGTAAAGCTTATAGAAGTACTTATTATTTTTAGAACTGTCTATTAATTTTTTCACTAACATATTTTCCACCACATTTAATTTGTCATTCCCAATCACAAGTTTCTTCCAGTCTGCTGGGATTGCACTGAGGATGCTATAAAATTCAATAAAGTTTGTTGAAAAATCTTGATCAAATTTATTGATAAATTCTGTATATGTGTAAAAAGTCTTATTTTCTGAAAATAAGTCATTTATAAAAAACATGACTCTATTTATGTATTTTATATTAATAGTCATCTCTTCTTTAATCTTTACATCCTGATTCAGCCACAATGGTTGTGATAAAATATCTTTTGGATCCTCATATGCAACCCCAGTATCAGATTCTAGTAGTTTTGAGTAATTAATAAAAATATCTCTCCAAAACAAATTCAATTTTCTTGATATCTTCTCAATTCCTTCTTTTTTTCAACATTAAAACCCCCGTATTTTTCTAAAGAACCCAATAAAAGTGTTTTCCATGGAGAATGGTTTAACGGGTCAAGGAGCTTATGAAGCCATGATGATTTTAATGAATAACAAAATGACTGAATATGTGGCACTTTCAAACCTCCATTTTCTAAGTCATTTATTATTACATTTCTTTTAATCTTATCAGGTTTATTATTCCATATAAACTTAAAGAGTATGAGTTGTATTTCTTGAAATATTGAGGCTGGTGGGTTAGGCAAGACTGTCAAATACTGGACTAGTAGTGGCAAAGCTAAGGTTTTTATTACTGTAACCTTACCAATATAGGTTAAATCTCTGTAAGACCACATGTTTAATACAGACCTTAGGTTCTTTATTTTTTCAAAAAAATTGCACAATGTCTTATCATTTTCAAACAAATTAAAATCAATTCCAAACAGCTTGAATTTTCCAGATTCATTCCATGACAATTTTATATTTGGCAAAATATGATCGTTTGATCCAGTTTTTGAACCTATCCATATTGCCTGAGTTTTATCAAGGTTCACTCTTAGTCCGGCACATTCAGAGAAGCGTTCAAAAATATATAATGATTGTTCAAGAGATTTTGGATCATCATCTAACGTCAGTGAAGAGTCATCTGCATATCGGCTCAACAGGTATTCGGAGCCATCAATTTTTAAACCCCCTTTATTCTGATCATTTTTAAGTGCTGCACTTAGTAACTCCAAGACTAAAAAAAAATAAGTAAGGAGATAAAGGGTCCCCTTGTCTCACCCCTCTCTCCAAAGAGAAGAAGGGTGACAAGTGGCCATTATTTGTGACTGTACTAGAAATATCACAGTAAAGTGCCTGTATCCATGCTTTCAGTGATGGCTCAAATCCATAAAATTCAAGAGTTTTTTCAATAAAAGACCATTCAACCATATCAAAAGCTTTCTCAAAATCAATTAACACTAGAAGACCAGGGATTTTTTCCTCCTCAGATTTTTCGATAAGATCCATAATAATTCTAATACATTCACCTATATATCTTCCCTTTAAAAATCTTTCTGAGTTTGACTTATAATATTTTGTAATATAGGTTTAAGTCTATTTGCTATACATTACGTCAACTCCAAGGAGTGTGATAGGTCGCCAGTTTTTCATTAAACATTTATCTTTACCTTCCTTGGGTAGGCATACTATCATTCCTTGACGCTGACTTATTGAAAATTTACCTTTTCCCAAACTTTCATTTAAACTATTCAATAAAAAAAAAATTTGATGTCATTCCAAAAAAAATTTATAAAATTCTGCTGTAAAGCCATCTATCCCAGGGGACTTGAAATTTTTCATATTTTTTTAAGCATTATGGCATTCCTGTAAGGTAATTTTCCCTTCACAGGAGCACGCTTCCTCTTCTGAAGGTTTGTTATGAATAAATTATCATTATTTAAAAACAGAGTTTCATGTACATTTTCTAATTTTGGATTTGAACTAGTATATAATGTTTGATAAAATTTTCTTTGTTCTGTCAAAATTTCTTGAGAATCGGTTACATTTTGCTCATTATCTACTACTAGTATTGAAATTATTTTTTCCACATAATGTTTCTTCTCTAAATTACAAAAGTATCTAGAGCTTCTTTCACCCTCTGCTTGCCATTTAGCCTTAGCTCTAGTAATAATACCATTCACTCTTTTATCACGAATAATTCTTATCTCCTTTTCAACTTCACTAATTTCTTCTAATAATGCCTCTGAGTTAGTAGAATTTTCTGCTGCTTGGTTGGCAGCATCATTTAATGATGTTAATTTTTCAAATAATTTTTGTTTTAACTTATTATTTTCTTTTTTTAACCAAGAACTTTATGATATTGTCACTCCCCGCATTTTCATTGTAATAGTCTCCCATAATAGATGGTGTCAACAGAATATTCCTTCTCTAAATTGTCTGAGTCTATAGTTGCGTTTAACTCATATTCTGAAACCGTATTTTTTATAACTTATTTTATTTTATTAACAAAGTCAAAGTCATGTAACAAGCTATTATTAAATTTCCAAGTACCTGGTCCTCTAGCTTGATCTATGAATTTAATTTTAAGACTGATAGGTGAATGGTCAGACCTATAACTGACTCCAATATCTGATGCCACAACAAATGACTCAATGTCAGATGTGATCATGAAATAATCTAGTCTCCCCTGTTTTCTATTAGGTCCCCTCCAGGGATAACGTTTTGTATTTGGATGATTTAATCTCCAATATCAACCAAATCAAGATTTTCTTTCATCTCAGCAAGTTTTGAATATGCTTTAAGGTTATTTTTTGAGACATAATTTACAGTATCTGTATCATAATCTTGGACAACATTCCAATCACCAACTAATATTACAGATGTATTGCCCAAAAGAGTAACTTGATCCTCCAATTTCTGAAAGAAGTCTGGCTTGTCGTCATTTGGACCATACAGGGCACCTAAAATTAACCTATAGTCTTGTATAGTTATATCTAATATTATATAATTGCCCTGTATATCTATAATTTCTTGATTTATCTTAAATTCAAAAGAATTTTTAAATAAGATTGCTACTCCTCTGCTTCTGCCGGAATAAAAGCTGAACCTTGCTTCATATCCCCATTCATGCAACCATTTTTTTCATTTTCAACCGAACAGTGCGTATCTACCAATATAAATATGTCATACATTTCTTTACATTTTGTAAATATATCATACCGTTTAGTCTGGTCTGCCAAACCCCTGCAGTTAACTGAACCAATTGTTATTTCTGACATATATTTAAAGGTACATGTATTCTATATATATATGGCAATGCCATGTAACACAATTATAAGTATGAGACTTATATTTCCCTGCGATATTTTCAGTGCATGAACTCAAACAAAGTAAAACATTTTCTTTTAAGTCTTCTACTTTTATAAAAATAGAATGTATATATGATGTTTATATGTTCCAGTTACATTTATGTATAACAAAATGCCTCCCCCCACATTGCATATGCACACATCGATATTTTTCTTATTTAGTTTGTAAAAAAGACTTAAAGAATTTGTATGCAACAAAAGGAAAACGAACACAAAAGATTGGATGTTCATTATTGGCTATTTTAAAGGTCTCAACAAGAGTTTATTGTGCCAGCTATGTAAATGTGGTCATACATGTATATGACTAAAGCTTTCTTAACAAAAATATCAAAACTATCGTGCTAAAGTACAAAATCAAGTTCAAAATTTACTACTTATCATATACTTAACTATCATAAACCATATATCACTGCGTCATTAAAAGCTTTACTAAAGGTCAAGGTTAAGGTCACTGACCTTTCATTAAATTGAAGGATATTCATCAAATTTCAATATCATCATACCAAGTACAGTGATTAAAAAAACTAGAGATTGTGTATGTAAGACACAGATGCCCCGCCAATAAGTTTATCGCAAAAGATAACCTAAGTCAATTGGGCATAAAATAAATCCTCTGTCAATAAAATTGTGATGGAATGGTGTGTGTAGTTGCTTAGAAGTGGACCTAAACCCAAAAATTTAACAAAGTCATTCAAGCATAAAATGTAGGTCATGGATACCCAGTGTTTGGTGAATCAGGAAGTTCTCATATTACAGTGAAATATCATAATGCTACAATACTTAGTCATTGAGGAACAGCCTTAAATACAAAAGTTAACCAAAGTCACTGAAGCGTAAAATGTAGGTCAAAGTCACCAATTGTGAAAGACTTGGGCAGCACTCATCAAGGCAATTAATCTGATAAAACGTCATTGTCTTATAATGTTTAGTTGTTGAGGAATTGACCTTAACGCAAAACCCAAACAATTGTGTAGCATTCATCAAGACAATTAATTTGATGAAACATCATTGTCTTATAATGTGTAGTTGTTGAAAAATGGACCTTAAAGAAAAACTTAACCCAAGTCACTGAAATGCAAAATATAGGTCAAAGCCACCAAATTATCAGTGATTTGTGTAGTACTCAACAAGACAATTAATTTGATGAAACATCATTGTCTTATAATGTGTAGTTGTGGAGAAATTGACCTCAACGCAAAACTCAACCAAAGTCACTGAAGCGCAAAATGCAGGTCAAAGCCACCCAATTGTCAATGATTCTTGTTGTACTCATCAAGACAATTAATTTGATGAAACACAATTGTCTTATAATGTGTAGCAGTTGAGAAATAGACCTTAACGCAAAACTCAACCACAGTCACTGAAGCGTAAAATGTAGGTCAAAGCCACCCAACTGTCAATGACCTGGGTAACACTCGTCAAGGCAATAAATTTGATGACACACAATTGTCTCATAATGTGTAGTTCTCGAGAAATGGACTTACATGTAAAGCTTAATTAGAGTCACTCAACCATGAAATGTAGGTCAAAGAGTCAAACTGCCTAGTGAACTGTGTAGTACTATCAAAGATCTACCTACTGGCTTAATATAATTGTTCTATACCTTACAGTTTCAGACAAATGTACCTCAACGCAAGACTTAACTGGACGTTTGGACAAGGGTAACACTATATGCCCCTTCCACATTCATGGGCGGAGCATAACAAAAATAAGATTCTGCAAAAGTCGGTAAAGCATAGTATAAGAGTCACTCTCCCATGAGTAAGCCACCAATAATCGAGGTGGTTTATTTGCCAGAATATCCTTGCAACATATCATAATAATCCATAAGGAATGGAAGCTAAATACCAAGGTTACTTTGATTTGTTCAAGCCTAAGATATATTTTAAGGCTTATGTAACGGAAATCATTACTTGACTTAACTTGGAAAAAAAACTGTGTACAGACGGATATGTAAATAAAGACAAATGTTTGTGCTGTGTACAGACAAAAAAAAAAAAAAAAAAAAAAAAAAAAAAAAAAAAAAAAAAAAAAAACACGAAGAGACAATAAGCCCTTCATACAGACAAACCGACATATGCCCATATGCCATTAGCTGCTGTTGTGTTAAAATGTACAGACATATGCCCTTCACACAGACGGACAGACATTAGCCCTTCATACAGATTGACAGACGTATGCCCTTCACAGCTTTTAAGTTAAAACGGACAGATATATACCCTTCATACAGATGGACAGACATACGTCCTTCATACAGACGGACAGACATATGCCCATATACCCTTCAAATCGGATGGACATATGCTCTTCATATAGATGGACAGACATAAGCCCTTCATACAGACGGACAGACATATGCCCATATGCCCTTCACAGCTTTTAAGTTATATAGTTGCCAATAAACCAAAAAAATTACTTACATGTTGTAAGGTCATGAAGGTATACATGTACACTAAGCCTTATTTATTAATTACAATATGTAATATACCTGTGTATTGTCTATCAGTTACAAAATGTACCTGTGTATCATGTATTTTCACTATATAGTAACTAGGGTTAAGTATACATTTAAACTTTACCTGTTTAAATATATTTTTTTAATCAACGGGTAAAGTGCTAAAAATGATTATATATATTATAAGCAATAATTTAAATGTACATAATTTATGCAATAATTTAAATGTACAATAATTTATGTACATAAATGTACATAAAGGCTTGCCCCTTTGTAGTCTTCCAAACTATACAAAAACATATAGCTCAGTAGTCAGTGCTTCAGTGCTGACCCGAAAGCCGATTCTATTTGTAGCCTTGCAATATCTAAATTTTTGAACATTTTGTTGAAAACTAAGGAGTATCTCCCTCATGCAAAGCTCTGTCCTTGGCTGATTTTGGCTTTACATTTAGATCATATTGGTTATTTGTTCTCTATTTGTTCATTTTCTTTGAGTTTATGGCCTTCCAAACGTTTAGATTTTTTATCTGCACTGAAGAGACATTGGAGGTCGAAATGCGCATATGCAGAAAATGAATTCACAGGAACTTCGGTGTTTTGTTATTTGTTACCACTGGGTCGATGCCTCTCCTGGTGGACTGTTAGTCCCCGAGGATATTCACCAGCCCAGTAGTCAGTGCTTCGGTGCTGACCCGAAAACCGATTCTATTTGGAACCTTGCAATATCTAAATTTTTGAAAATTTTGTTGAAAAATAAAGAGTATCTCCCTCATGGAAAGCTATTTCCTTGGCTGATTTTGGCTTTACATTTAGATCATATTGGTTATTTGTTCTCTATCAGTTTTTGAAAATCTTTGAGTTTATGGTCTTCCAAACGTTTAGATTTTATCTGAATAGACACAAGTTGTCGAAATGTGCATATGCAGTAACTTCGATATTTTGTTATTCCTCGTTCTTGCTTCGGTAGTCGTTTGCCGATGTAACTTAATATCTCTAAAGATTAAGAACAAGAACAAAAGATAAAATTAAAAAAAAATATGCCCATACCCCATTCTTGAAACTCTCAAAGACCACGGTGACATTTTCTAAGAATACTACCTAGCAACCATAGTTGAAGAATTTTATCTTCGTCTATTGAATTTCATATATATATTAGATTTAAAGTTTGTTAAAGTTTCTGATATTCTGAAAAACCGCTTATTTTTGGAATTCTTCCTAGAAAACATACTTTCAAAACTTTTTTTAGTTAGAAGAACATTTTCACTCATTGGATTTTAAAAATATTTGTTCCCAATTTCGGCAAGTTTTCCGAAATTCTGAAAAAAATCACCTATTTTTGGAATATATACCATACATTTTGATTTGGTCTAGTAAAACAAACATTTCATGTTATCGGATGTTGTCGGATACATTTCCAAAAATCTTGATGACCAATTTAATTTAGAATTCTTCTCAACAGCTATTCTTGAATTACTTTTTAAAACTTGTTTACTATGGATAGTTTTATTTACAAAGTTCCGACCAGGGTCTATAACAACTCTGTCAAGGGAGTGCAGAGATCACACTCATTGCTCTAGTTTATTAAATGTTTTACCACTTCACAAGATTTCTTGGTTTTATTTGCTTTCTCCTGATACAGAAATGAGAAATAGGAAAGTTATATGTAGTTTTTCAAAGTACACATAATGGAAAGTCTCAATAGGCCTAGAACTAGAAGCTTAAAGGGCCGAATCGCAATCGTTTTTCTTTTTGAAGCAAATTCTGTTTTGGAAGTAAATTTCCTTTAGTCCAAATCAAGGATTGTCCGGTTTGTTTAATTTTTTTAAATTTCTGGCCAAGAGTACAAGATGGAAATAAAAGCAAGTGGTTTTAAACAGCAGACTGTTTACTTTATAAAAGAGGTCATATCACAGAGGGAAAAGCCTTCATGTACGGCACTTACAAGTGTATGTGAATCTCATTTGACACTTCAAGTACCTTACAGGAGTTCTTTAGTACCTTACAGTTCACACTGTAAGTGCCTTATTATTTGATGTTGTGTTTTTAACTCATGTTTTTGTTTTTTTTCTGTAGTTTTTTAACATTTTTATTCCATGTCCCTCGACCTTGATTTTTTTTGCAATTAACGCTGATGGTGTTTCTATATTTCTGCTATTGTTTGGTTATTTTGTTGATCTTTAGGTTGTTTCGAGTAAAGTAAGTTATATTTAATACTTGTCAATTAAAGAAGGTTTATGTGCACCAAGTTTTATTGTGTGTTGATCATGTAAGGAATCGCCCTTGACATCTTTGTACCTGTCAATATTATGACATAGATTATGTAAATATTGTTCATACTTGTTTCCCTAATTACAAGGTTATCGTTATAAATTGAAAATTTTTGCTGTTTACAAGATTTGAAAGAAATTAAATCATATTAACTTTTTATTGAGTCACTAAAAGAATCATTGATTGTGTTAGAAAAGTTCTCTGAGTGTGCTGGTTTGAAAGCAAATCTTGACAAAACTGAAGCCATATGGATTGGCTCAAGGACTCACTCTGTAAACAAAATGGTCCCAGAAAAGAATCTATATTGGAACCAAACTGGAAAATTTAAGCTTTTGGGTATAAAATTTGATTTGTTTAAGGAAGATAAAACATTATTGAACTTTGAGGAAAAATCAGAAAAAAATAAATTCTTTATTGAATTCATGGTTGTATAGAGACACTACATATATTGGTAAAATTACAGTGATAAAGTCATTAGCTCTGCCGATCCTTATACAATCACTAACAGTATTGCCTAATCCACCAAAAAGTATTATCACTAAATTACAAAACATATTTTTTCATTTTTTATGGGATGGTAAACCAGATAAAATAAAAAGAAGTGTAATAATAGGTCAATATGAAATGGGTGGACTTAAAATGCCCCACATAGAATCTTTTTGCAGGGCCTTAAAAATGTCATGGATTCATAAACTTTTAGATCCCCTTAACATGTCACCTTGGAAAACTCTTTTGATAGACCAGTATAATAAATATGGTGGGGATAAAATTTGGTTGATGCCACCAAGTGGTATGAAATATGTTTCAAAAAATTTTAATAAATTCTGGAGTGATATATTTAATAACTGGAGTTTACTCTGTCAAAATTCTCAGGAGAGTGCAGAGAGTATACTTAGTCAATCCATATGGTTTAACGAATCTTAAAAAATCAATAATAGTGTTGTGTTTTTCAAAAAATGGGTTAATGCAGGAATATTTTTTATAAATGACCTACTGAATGATAATAATGAGTTTATGTCATTTGAAGAATTAAGATTGTCATATGACATGGAAGTAAATTTTCTCCAGTATCATTCAGTCCTTCACATGATTCCTAAAAGATGGAAAGATATGTTAAGTAATGCAGCAAAACTAAATGAAATAACTTCAGAATATTTTTTACTAATAAAACACAATGGAAAATCTTGTCAAGCATTTTACAAAACATTTTTGACTTTGTATTCAGAATCACCAATAAAACAACAAAATAATTGGAGTGAGGAACTGAATTATGAAATTGATAATTGGGATTCAATATATCTTAGACCTTTTTCAATAACAAGAAACAATAAACTTATTAATTTTCAGTATAAGATAACACATCGGACTTTGAGTACAAATTCCAAGCTTTTAAAATTTGGTCTTGCAGAGTCTCATCTATGTAATTTTTGTATGGAGACAAAGGAGAGCATACTGCATTTATTTTATGAATGTTATATTGTCAGAAATTTTTGGTTTGAATTATTTGAATTGCTCAAAAGCAAATGCAATATTTATATCATATTAAATGTAAAAGATATTATCTTTGGTTCTGAAAAATATGATATTTCTATTAACTTGTCACTGCTTCTGGGAAAATATTACATAGACTCATGTCGTTATAGTAGGTCATTACCTAACTTATGTGGGTTTTTTCAATTAATACAAAATATGTACAAAATTGAAATGTTGTCTGTCGTTTGGTATAAGTCCCCTGCAGTTGGACATTCTATAGAGAGGAAATGGCAAACTCTGAAAATTTTATTCGAATGACACAGTGTGAGTATATGTGTAAGTGAGAATGTGAGTGCCAGGATAGAGTCAGTAGGTAATAATTTAAATTATGTTGCTGTGTACATGCAGTTGATGGACAGTGACTTAGTGTCATGTACACAGCATTTATGTAATAAACTGTAAATGTAAAGTATTACCAGGGGTGAGTGTTGAGCAGGAGGCAGGAGGTTCATTTTTTTTGTGTGTGTCTGTGTGCGTGTATGTGTCATATTACCCTATTTTTTTTTTTTTTTTTGTCATTTCCTCTCCACTTCTATATTTTTTATTATATTATATCAGTGTCGATTTGTTAAAAGATCCGTAACTATGTCGTGAAAATATATTTACTTGAAGTTAAACATGTTTTTTCCATACACATACATATCGTTATAAATCTATCAATCAGTCATTGTATTGTGTATATAACATTGGTATTTAAAATAAAGAATTACAAAAAAAAACTTTTTATTGAGTCAATTGTGGTTTTTTTTTGGGCTTCAAAACACCTTGGAATGTCAATAGATCGTACATAAACAGCCTTTGTACGTATAGTATTATTTTGTCGATAATTGAGGAGTCATACATTTTCCGTCTTCATAAAGAAAAAATAAAGTCTCGTCAATCATTCGTCAAATTCGCGTATAAAGCACTTTCTAAAAAACGTTGTTACAGCTCTCCTGTCAATTGGTTGTAGAAAATGTTTTATCCTTCACTTCCGGATATTCATTTCTCATTCAGATTGAGATAAATAAGTGGGTGATGCAGTACAAAAATTGTTTAAGTGTTAGCCATAACCGTTACCAACAAGGAATGAAAACCCTGTAAGAAACATCACTTGTATTAAGCTATCCAAGTCTTATTGCTTGTGTTATCTTGTTCACTTTTGGCATCTGATTTGGATCCCCTCTCTTGATACTTCACTTATGTTGTCTTTTTTGTTTCATTTTTGTAAAATATGCATAGAAATTGTTTCAAATATGAAATATATTAATTAGGGTTGAAGATGAAGAAGAGCAATAAAAGCGTTGTTCCATTTGCATAATTTTACCATGTTTTATAGTGATTTTGTCATATGTACATGTACATGTACTCCAGATCCCTTTATTTGTTTATTGGAGTGTCCAAACTGGTCTAGATTGTTGCTTTAGGGTATACCGGGAGATATTTATTCTTCCGCAGTTGCTACGCTCATACCTCATAGTCAGTTCAAGATGTCCCTTAGCACCTGTTTGAGCGGACTTCATTATCAAACCAAATGTCGAGAAACGCTACAATCACGTTGCTTCTTGTTCTCTATGTCCATTTTTGTTAAATTTACATAGTCGACGAGTTATAACATTATGAGGTGGATGTACCTTTTCGAGCAAAATAAATGTAATACTAGTATCGAAATCACGATAAATTTAAGTTTCAAATGTCCATTTTAAGTGCGCAATGCAACAGTATCTATCCACTTTCAATTCTCGCATGACCATCAGTCCATAGATTAGCGGTTTTGATAGTTTATCCTCACTATTCAACTAGGTTAAAATTTGCATTATTTCTAGAAATGGACGTTTTTTGTCATGAATAAAGAAATGTGTATTCGAGAGTCAGTCAGTATCTGCTGATAATCTGTATTTTGAAACTAGTAGAGTACCAGTAGACTATACATTTCAACTTCAGGCTACAAATTGATGATTTGCCATGTTGTAAACACCAACTTTTCCGAGTATGGCAAGAGGAATGATTATTTCCCGTTTCCTTAGTTTGCATTACAAAGTTTTGTAAACGAAACTAAATATAATATAAATTTTTCATAAAATTTGAGTGCACAAAGATTAAGGAAATTTTAAGTGATTTTGCCTGATCGTTATTTCACATAGATTTTGCAACCCGGAACATCATCCATGGAGGCTCTAGATAAGCAGTTTAATTGTGATAATGTATCAAATTTATCATCTTGTATTTGTATATCGCATGCTTTTGTTAAAATTGCATTTTTGTGAAATTGCTTAACCCTAATTTTTTTAAATTCTTTTAAGATTGTCTATAAATATTAACTATTTATGTAAGTGAGGAGCAAAACAAACGTATGACTTGGATGATATTGTGCTCTATCAGTTTTTAATTTTTTTTTTTGATTACGGTCTTCGGACTTCAAAATATTTAATGAAAAGACCTGAGTTGTCGAAATGGAAATATGCAGAAACAAAAGTTTCAGTAACTTTGGTATTTTGCTATTCAACCTTTTCTTTATTTAAAAAAAAAGTAATATTTAGATCAAATCAAAAAATCATATTGCATCATTTCAGTTAGAATTTCCTATGATGGATACATATGATGTCAAGTTATTATTACATATTATCTTTTGTACGAAATTTCTGGCTCTACTTTAAATATAGATTGTAAAACAATAAGGAACATTGTCTATTTTTATAATCTTACCTTATTAAATGGTCGATGAATCGTTTTGTCTTATTAGTCGACAGTTGACCAAAGTATATATTAAAAGATTAGTAATTAAAATTTCTTTATTAGTTCTGAGGTAATAAATTAGTCAAATAGAAAGATCCAAAATCGTAAGAATCTATAGAAGGTAGGGATACCCTTTTGCGAATGCAAATGATGCCAAAAACTTTAGGTCACACGTACCTGGCGCAACTCCATAATAGGGACGAAAACTACCACCTTTGCTTTACAACCGAGGACATAATAAAAAAAACAGGAAACACCTACAATTAATGAAAATTTCAGTAACATTTCACAATCTAGGTGGAATCTGCACAGACAAACGTAAAAAATGGGGTTTTGGTACCGGGAATAATAAAAACTAGTGGTAGGGTTTAAACCGTTTATGGTTCCCCAAACCTCTTCTTTCTCTGTCCAATTTGCATATAGTATAATAAACATACTAATTGAAGCCAATAGAGGTAGAATAAATTTGAAAATTGCTTCGAAGAAAAACGAGGGTCAAATTTGGAGATCAAAGTCACAAGTTTCTTAAAAACTTTGTGGTGATTTCGAGATTAAAAAATAAATATAAAAAAAGACGTAAAAGAAACATTGAATTAGATATTGAAATCATTAGACAAAACATACGAAAATATTTATAATTCTTTAAAATGGTTTCCTTGAACGTACTAAAAGGTATGCAAAACTCATTGCTGAAGGCCTTATGGCGACTTCAAGATGAAGAACAACAATAAAAGCGTTGTTCCATTGATTAGTTCTACCATGTATTTGTATAGACTTTGTCTCACGTGTATTTACTTCCTATACTTTCAATGTTAATTTAAGACTGGAGTTTGTCTCTCCTGCAGTGTGGAGTCCGTAAAAAGATTCCCCATGAGAGAAAAGTATGCTCCCTATATATTTCAGTTATGTTGCACTTCTTCTTGAGAAAATTTCTCATTTGGATATAATATCATACTTACAATTATTTTTTGTAATTTCCAGATGTTATTCTGACCACCAGTTTATGGTGCCCACATCTCATTTTTATAATGCTAGGTTTATATACGATTGACTCGATGAGTGCAATGTGTTTATTTATATGTTGTGATTGTCTTCTGTTAATCTTTTGTCGGGCGATGGATATCATATACAAAATGGATCCAAATCATAGGTATGAACTTCACACTGAAATATGACTGTGGCCTACTGTAATTGACACTATGTTGGCAGTATCTTTACAACTTCACTTTCTGTTGAAGGTACTGGAGTAATTATTTTGTTTTCTAAGTCTTAGCATTACTTTATAAACATGATTTAATGTTGTTGTGACTTCTCAACAACTATTTTAAAATTTCTGTTCAAATATTATTTGTTTTACAATTTCGCAATTTTAAATGAGTGATATTGGCACCCTTTACGTTTCTGTTTAATTTTTGATATACAAAACTTACTTAAAAGTGTTTAAAAACTTTTAATTTCAGCAATTTTATTACATAGATTAAAAGAGGAACCCTGCCAGTTTTCTTTGAATGATAGTCTGGCCTGGGTTGTGTTGGATAGACGAGCTCTCAGTTATCATGAAAAACAGACCATTTGAAATTTAGAAAAAAGCATTCTGGTACATATTTTTTTTAAACGAATTCATCAATATTTTACGAAAGGATATGGGGTAAATGAACACGAGACCATAACATATATGTTAACTCCAACTGCAATAATTTTAATGAGCTTATGACCATTTGGGAAATTAATTCCTCAACAGCAGCACTAAAACCCAAACAAAGGAAATCCATAATTTCAAAAAAATGTTTTAAATGCATAAAACTAAACGAAATCTAAATAATCAGTAATATCAAATAAATGTAAGGACAAAACTACGATGAAAGGAGTTAAACCGTAGGTTTAAGAATTTACATAAATTTATATAGTAGTTATTAACAAAGTGTACCTCAAGTACAAGTACACCATATCTAAGAAAAATAAAGAGCATACATCCCAACACTGGGAATTGTTTTAGCACTCCACACTGCATTAAAAGACAAACTCCTGTATTCAATATTTCACGAAAGGATATGCAGAAACTAGATTAGGAGGGGATACCTTCCCATTTTTCTTATAAAGGTGACTCGGAATGTTTTAATTTCAGCAATATGTATTACCTATATTGTAAGGGAAACCCGTGCCCAAAGTTGTTTTGAATATTGGTCTGATGTGGTTTGTAATGGATGGTGAACTTTTGGTTGCCATGGACAAATTCCAGTTGTCACAATCAGTCTAATATTATGTATTTGAACTACATGCATATTGCTTATTTGTTTGCTTTGAAATGTTTCCGCGACTTAAGGGTTTAAAAGTTTGGTTATGTGTTAAACATCTTTGGTCAGGAAATATTTCCTTTTGGATTTATTCAACTTCGGTTGTTGACATACATCTTTAGAGAACTGACCAGTAGTAATGTTTGTGAAGGTGAAGAAACACATGATCTATGACCAGAGCTTCAGCTAATAATTTTAGTCAGTTTGACCTTAAATTTTTGCATGACGTACTCAGCTTAAATACAGATCATTATATATTGTCACTTTGCTTTGTATGGATCAGTGGTTCAAAAATTAGCATCAGATGATAACTAGTAATTTCACATTAGACTACAAACAAACGAGTGGGATTAAGTTTTTGTTTTCAACAGCTTCCACATTTAGTAGTTCCTTTAACGTGTCTCAATCTTTTGTTTCATACTGTATCCATTTTATGAAATAGTTTGGCTCTAATTCTCGTAATGTTGCTCTGATTGCATATGAATATTACCTACATACTTGACAAACTTTTTTTGATTGGGATGGCATTCATTTGTATCATTTCAGTTCTTTTCCCTTGTTTGGAATAGATATTTCATTTCAAATAAAAAAGCAATGACATTTCAATTCGAAGAGACTTTGTTTCATGTGCATTTACTCCATATCCTCTCCTTGATCCTTGCATAGCCTGCGATAAGCACGTACGCTGTCAAGGTGTAATTACAGATCATAACATATTATATTATTTCAAATTTTTTTCTACGAAACTGCATCAATATTTTTGTTATGCTTCAAAGACAACAGAAGTCATTTACCTGTGCTACTTTAATATAAACTTAAACAATAGATGCACTTCACGTATTTTTGTAATTTTACCTTACTATATCGTTTATAAAACGTTTTGTTACATTGGTTGACAGTTCAAAATTAGTTTAACCACAGATTATCTAATTAAGCGATTAATAATTCAATTTTCTAAATCTGAGGTAATGAATTCGTCAAATAGAATTCTTCTTTGGTATTCTACTGCCGTTGTTTGATAGATAGAAGAAATAGTCATAAATGACAAATAATTCTTTAAAACCCAAACCATAACTACGTTAAAGGTAGCTTCGATATTCTGTTATTCATAACCCATAGTTGAAACCTTTGCTCACCAGCACATTAATTCAACACAACATGAATCTTACCCGAAAAGCGAATGTATTTGTACCTGAAAAATTGCTAACCACTAAGGAGTATTTCGCTCATGCAAAGATCAACCTTTTAAACTTTTTATACATCTTTGAGTTATTTTGTTTTTCTAAACTAATTGGTCTATTAAACCTTTGTAATTACAAACTGCAAAGAATGACTGACATATTTATTAACCATTCTCCTACAACTTGGGGGGAAATCGCTCCCGTAAATCAGAGGGACAAATAACTCCCTTTATGTCTTTCGTCTAGTTCTTTTAAGCTCAATGAGTGTATTGTAGGTTATACTGTAAAAATAAGGTTTTGACTTTGGAATTTTCTAAAAACCCGTATTTAGTTAGATCTATGACATTGTCACCCACCAACAAGACTCAGCCTTATTAGAATGTATTGCAGTTGGAGTTAACATATGTGTTATGGTCTCATGTCCATTTTCTCCACATCCTTTCGTACAATATTTAATACAGGAGTTTGCCTTCTAATGCAGTGTGGAGTTGGTAAAACAATTCCCCGGGTTGAGATGTATGCTCCTTATTTTTCTTAGATATGGTGTACTTGTACATGAGATTATACACTTTTTTTATAACTATTGTCTAAATTTATGTAAATTCTAAAACCTAAGGTTCAACTCCCTCCATTGTAGTTTTGTCCTTAGCTATAAATGATATTGCTGATTAATCAGATTTTGTCTGGTTTAATGCATTTTAAATGTGGATTTTCTTTGCTTGGGTTCTAGTGCTGCTGATGAGGAATTAATTTCCGAAATGGTCATACAGCTCATTAAAAATGATTGCAGTTGGAGTTAACATATGTGTTATGGTCTTATGTTCATTTACTCCATATCCTTTCGTACAATCAGAAAACTAAAACTCCATAAGAAGCGATGGGTGTAATCAGATATGCCTAGAGAGCGAGTATCTTCACTTTAACCTATTAATACCATAGTGACGTCCGAAATCATAAAAACAAGTATAACATTTAAACAGGACTTTTGTCCACAGTTCTTCTTTTAAGTTCATATAAAGCAATATTATATATATCCATTCATACGCTCATCATTCTAACAAAAAGTCAAATTACTACGATTACCAAATAGTAAGGAATATTATATTACTATGTCATATATGATTTAAACTTTACTTTATGTACCATTTCTTATTTAATATTATTATAATTTGGACCACTCTTTTAGTTATGTTGACATGATGAAGTAGGAAAATGTGGAGTAAATATATAAGACATTGAATCCAAACAATTCACTGTAGAACAACACTTCTACTGCAGTTTTCCTTCTTGCCATCACAAGAGGATTTAGCTACGGAACCGTAGCTCTATAGGTCCTTTTATTTTTCTGAACCATCAGAAAATTAGCACAAGGACCATAAAGCTACGGTTCCGCAGCTAATGAGGATTTCAATAGTAAACCTTCATAAATATAATGATTGATAAAGAATAAATCGAGTAACTAGAAGAAAAATGACTTTTGGGAATCTGTTGAATATTGAGAGCCTTTGCACACTTGATTGTACCAATGAACTTGCGTCCGTAATTCGTCGGTAAACCAAGGAAATGTGCCACTCGGTATTTGCTCCATTTCATTCTTTTTTCTTGTGATATAAGTAAAAATCAAAACATTTTATTTTAAACTTTGTTCCTAACAAGGACGTTGTTCCTAAAGTTTCGTTTTCAAACGCACGATATATTTAAAAATGGTCTTTAAACCTGAAGTTTTGTATGCACTTAAATTTTATTTATGTGATACTTTTCATTTTATTTGGATCATGTAAGGAGGCCCTTGACACCTATCTTAATGTCAATATTATGACATATGTTTACATAGTCTTTCTTGTTTCCCTAATTACAAGGTTATCTTTATAAAGGTAGGTAAAAAGCGTTTGTGTACATATTGTTCAATATTCAACTGGCAATGTTTGCTGTTCATAGATTGAAATTAAATTACAGTGGAACCTCCGAATACCGGCCTCCGTCGGGACCAAAGAAATCGGCCGGTTTTACGAGGTTCCGGTTTTCGGAGGTTCCGAAATCCGGTCTTCAAATTCCGAACTCTAATACGGACATGTTATATATGATATTTAAGGTCAGTTAAGCTGTGACTTAACTATTTCAGAATATTTCCCTGCGTTATTGTAAATTTCAATCAATATTGTCGGTAATCTGTTCAAATACAGTTATTTATCAATCAAGATGGCAAGAGATTTCTGACAAATTTGATAAACTTGGTCTATTTCATTGTCCGCGGAAAAAGTTGTCCGGTTTTCAGAGTTCAATTTAAGAAGAAAATATAGGTTTGGGACCGATCTATATGGCCGGAATTCGGAATTCAGGGAGGCCGGTTTTCAGAGAAATTTTTTACTTATTTATATAGGTAAAAATTTCGGACCGAAACATATCGTTCGGTTTATAGAGGAATCCGGTTTTTAGAGGGGCCGGTTTTTAGAAGTTCCACTATATTTACATTCTTTTCTCTTTCTGGTTTCAAAACACCTTTGATTGTCAATTACCTTTTGTATGTTTTTAGTGGAAAGTTTTATATGTTGAGTCATATATTTTCCATTTTTATAAAGAAAATAATGTCGTTGAGTCATACATTTTCCATCTTTATAAAGAAAATAATGTCCGCAAAATTCATGAATGATTTTTCATACTGTATATAGAGTGTTTCGGTTCCAAAATTCAAGGAATAGTACAAATACCATTACTTAGTAGCCAAATATATATTAGCCATGTGCTGAAATTCTACAATGAATAAAATCCAAAGAATCATCTCTAGTACTAAGCTATTCGCTCCGATGTAATATTTAAATGATCCATATCATTTACTATACTTAGTAATTTTGATCCCATATCTTGATATCTCACTTATTTGTCTTCTTTGATTCATATGTCAAATAATTTGGAATTATTGCAAATTTGAGTTTTGTAAAAGTTTTTCAGGTTTATCAGTTTTAATTCAAAAGTTGCTACAGCTCTTGTCTCATATTGTTATTAGAGTTACCCCTCTTTAAATAATATTTCTCGTTAACGGATGAACTTGGAATATCCAACGGTTCCTTTTACTTTGTGTCCTTTTGCTGTTTGTCAGGTTATGACATTTTGAATTGTTGATACCATTCCGAAATCAGGAACTACTGTAAGTGACAACTTATGCATTTTTGCTTCGACTTGACATAAAAAGACATTTTGAACATATTTTGGTTAATGGATTTTCAATTTTTTTTTATTTGATCTGCACTGAAGAGACATACGTTGTGGAAATGCGAAGCTAAATTGACAGTAACTTCGGTATTTTGTTATATTGTACCTGCTTTGTCCTTTGGATTTCGGCTCTTGACAATTTTGTAAGTTAATTTTGTTTTTTACCCTCGTTTAAATGGTGATTTAGTTAACCCGTTTTCCTATTTAATATTTTTCGAATGTTTATTTCACGATTTGCATAACAATCATCACTATTCTAGCATGCAAAAAATCTTCCCAAATTACTCCGAAATAGGTGATGTAATTAATGGTTTTCGACAAAAATACATTTACCAACAAAAGAGTTTTAAGTTCTGTTTGTTTACATTAACTATAAATATGAGCTATATTTATAAATTTAATTACCCGTTACGTCAGTAAATCAGTGTTTAATATAGATATTTATAAAATGTTTAGTCATCCATATCTCTTTTCTACTTTCAGAAAAGTAAGTGTGAACCGAACCGTCAGTCCAATCACGAACAATTCAGGATAACGGCAACATCGGAAACCCCAAGAAACAAGGACACTTTATGAGTACGGGGCAGAGAATAAACACATACAGATCAACACTATGAACCAATAAAATAGTGAAAATGTATTATGCAATAGTTTCTGGGTTTTTACTTAGCACAAACGTCTGAAAAGTCAAAAATAATATCATTTAAAGACCTACGAAGAAGATAAAACTATCCAATTCATACTACATGAGCACTTAGAGGCTGTAACGTTGAAGTCACCACGCTTTTTCTTTGACCTAATCATCCTGAGATTCAATTAAAATAAATCTATAGATCACTTAACAACAACCCAATTCTGAAAAGTCTCAAATATTTTATTCTCATAATTTAAGTGATATTAACAACGTATAATGTGAGAGCCTTAACATTTTGCAGAAAAGTTGAGTACAGTGAACGACCATTTTGAAGATTTCTTCATTTACAATATATTTGCAAATTACAAACAAAAGGTAACAGTAAACATCTACAACTGCACTAGAAAAACACAAATGAAAGAAGAGACAAAGGTAAATAGTGAGTAAATATAGTTCTACAGTGGCTGAAGAACACAGAAGTGCATGTATTAAGTTGTTTATTGTTAATTGGCACAAGTGCAGCGTTTTTACCCCCTTTTCCCTTGAAGATCATACCCACGTAACTAACAATTATTTTACGATGTTGTTTACTATACACTTGTAATGAAGGTGTTTGAATTGAATAACACATTTGAGTATAATAGTTTTTCTTTTGACTTTGAATTTTATTAACATCGTCAATTTGATATCCAATGAGGAAAGGACTGGAAAAAGTGTTGTCAAATTGAAAAAAATGATATACATTAAAACAAAAATTACTTTGTAAACAAGGGAAGCAAATCTGGGTAAAACAAAACTTACTCAACAAATATTGATAAACAATGAAAGGATGTGTATTCAATACACATTGTATTTCTACAAAAGGATATGTATTGAATACACATTGTATTTCTACAAATACATAGTAAATCAACACTTGTATTGTTGTCCAATTTATTCTAACTGATGTTAATTGTGGTAGACTTTTTGTGATAGATCGTTATGGAATTATAAGACAGCCAAGATTATAGGACAGACCATGGCTGTCCAATATTGTTGACACTTCCCTGAAATAAGTTTTAAATCTATCTGCCAAAGTTACATAAGTATATCAATGTGACTTTTTCACCAATTCCTGTCAGACTGCCTGCTCAATTTGGTCCTTCATTCATTTGTCTTACTGCAACAGTGTCAAATTATTTGATTTTACACGCACGTCTTTGACGGGACGTATTATGGTATACCGGTGTCCGTCCGTCCGTCTGTCTGTCCGTCTGTCCGTCCGTCCACACGTCGTACTCTAAATAGAGAACGCTTTGACCATTTTTCTTGACACTTTGCAGGATTGTTGGGTATGAAGGAAGAAAGCTCCCTTAGGCTATTGTTCTACTTTATACTACTCTTCCAAACGCTAAGTCAGTACTCCGGGATTTTATACATTAGTCTTTCTGTACTAAAAAGGATGAAAGAAGATATTCATATTTAGTGATAGGTAAAGATGGGGCCTACTTTGTTAAACATCAAACTGATTCAAACAAAAAATATACAGAGAAGGATGACATCGCAATGCTGGAATTCTTGATTGATAACATATTTGTAGAATTTGGAGGGCAAGTTTTCCAGCAGACAATAGGGATACCTATGTAGACTAATTTTGCGCCACTTTTAGCAGATTTGTTTCTTTATTCGTATGAGGCAGTTTCATACAAGGGCTCATTCAGAAAAAAGGCAATAAGCTAGCAATGTCCTTTAATTTTAGCTTCCATTATATAGATGATGATCTTTCATTGAACAATCCTCAATTATATGATAATCTTCATCAATGAACTAGAAATTAAAATGACCACTGATACACCATCATCAGCATCATACCTGGACCTATTCCGGCAGCATATGACGTGTACATTTCACAACTCATTCGCTATTGCCGTGCCTGTAGTTTGTACAGCGATTTTGTCAACAAAGCGAAACTACTGTCTCAAAAAATTATACATCAAGGGTATGTTTAGTCATTGTTGCATTTGTAACTACAAAAGTTTTACGGTCGTCATCACTATTTGACAGACCGTTATAATGTTTCTATTTCACAAATGAGAATAGATATCTTTGGGTAGATTCAGAGTTTTTACCGGAGTGACTAACATCGACTGTGACAAAACCAGATTTTCCAATTGCAGTGTGACGGATGCCACGCGAGGAGCAGATCATGCTTACCCTTCCGGAGCACCTGATGATAGGGCTCACACTGCTAGTGCTTTAGTTATGCGGTGATCTTGTTCATTTTGGTATATTTGTTTTGTCATACTGTCTCAACTCGTGCTGGATATGAATTGCCGTGATTTTGGATTTATCATTTTAGAATCCCCCCTTTCCTCGTTCTTGCTTCGGTATTCGTTTGCCGATAAATCTTAATATCTCCAAAAATTAAGAACGTAAACAATAGATAAAAAAAAATAAACACAGAAAAAACCAGCAAGAATAATAAATAACGTTAATTTTTATTTTTAATAATAACTATATCATGATCAACATAATTATTATGATAATGATTTATGCATGTTATTCGGTCGGTTTTCCTTCAATCAGTAAACCCACATATTTAGAAATAAATACATTTTTATCTTTAATTTAACGAATACCACATTGAGTAGCTTGTAATGTCCAACAATCCTCTTGTCACACTCAGCCTTTCTAATGTTATACATTGAACGTCAAGATTGTTGTTAATTTGTTAATTTAAGAATGTTTTCGTGACTGAAGGGCTTACAGTTTGGTTATTTCATATATTTTGCTCATTGAATAACTTCTTGTGGACTAATTAAGAATCAGTAATGTTCAGATCACAATGACATACTTTTGTCACAAGGATGATTACTGGTAAAACTTATGCAAAAGTCAGAAACTTATATGCATTGTCTGTGCCGAAAAGGTAATCTAGCCTCAAATGATAATTGAGTCACATTGACCTTCAATTTTCGGATGGGTACCTCAGGTAACATCCAGATCAATGATCAATGCACTTTCAATATATCAGTGGTTTAATTAATTTACTCACAGACAGGTTAAAAGTTGCAATTATTTCTAGCCATAGTTGTTAACTGTCATTAAATAAGTTTTCTAGATGTGTATCTGTTCGTGAATTAGCATCCATGCTAATTAGTCCCCTACCGGTGATAGCCGGAGGGGACTTTAGGTTTGCACTCCGTCCGTCCGTCCGTCTGTCTGCCTGTCCGTCTGTCCGTCAGTCCCGCATCAGTTTTTCGCATTTTTCCCTAACCATTGAAAATTTTAATCTTATATTTGGTATGTGAGTCTACCTCAATGAGTTACAGAACAAGTATAAGTTTTGTTCCGGTCCACTGATTTTTGACAGAGTTATGGGCCTTTGACTTAGAAAATTTTAGTAAAATATCAGTTTTCCGCACCTTTTTTCTAAACCATTGCAGGTATTGATCTAATATTAAGTATGTGAGTCTACCTTAATGGGTTACAGAACAAGTATAAGTTTGGTTCCGGTCCACTGATTTTTGACAGAGTTATGGGCCTTTGACTTATAAAACTTTAGCAAAATATCAGTTTCCCGCACTTTTTTTTAACCATTGCTGGCATTGATCTGATATTTGGTATATGAGTCTACCTTAATGAGTTACAGATCAAGGCAAAGTTAAGTCCGGTCATCTGATTTTTGACAGAATTATGGGACTTTGACTCAGAAAACGTTTTTTTTTACTAATTTTGCTGGTGTAACAAAGCCTTGCTCTACCGGTAGGGGACTTGGTATTGCCTTGCAATACGATCCACTCTTGTTTGAATCCTTGTTTCTACATCAGACGAGTGGGATAAGTTTTCGTGTTTAACAACTTTTTTACCTTTTGTAGTTTTTTTTATCATGTCTCATTCTGTATCTGATTTGTCTTACTTCTTGTAATATTGCTTTGCATATAAATACTATGTATTTATTTAACTTTTTTGGTTCATTGCAATCATTTTCCTTATTTGAAGAAGATATAAAATAAAATTGTCAAATTTCAATTAGAATAGCTTCATTTAATAATGTTTGATCAGACCATACGATGTCAAGGTGTAATTACATAAAATTTCCTTTGTGCGAGATTAAGTCTGTATTTGTTATGCTTCAAAGACAACAGATTTCATTAACATGTGCTTGTTTAAATATAGACTCTAAAACAATAGAGGCACTTTGTCTATTTTTATAATCTTACCTTATTTAATGGTTTATGAAAAAGGCTGAGGGTTCAAAATTAGTATAATTACAGATTATCTAATTAAGCGATTAGTAATTAAAATTTCAACTCTGAGGTAATAAATAAGTGAAATAGAAAGATGGAAGAAAAATTATGTACACTACTACTATATAAAAACCCATCCGACAAATAGTGCAATGGAGAAGCTACAGGAGGTGGGGGATACAATAAATGTAGAGTTACTTCGGTATTCAGTTATTCATTATCACAGGCTGAAACCCTACTCAACAGCCTAATAATTCAGCATTTTGGCGAGGGCCCAAAAACGAATTTATTTGGAAACTTGCAATATCTAAATTACAGAAAAAAACTGCTAAAACTAAGGAGTATGTCCATCATTCCTCAACTTATTAAATAACCCCTTAAAAATACTGAGGTGAAAATCTGTTGGCAGGCGAAAAAAAAAACCAACACAAAAGACTATTTGTTGCACGAATGAATCCGAAAGTAATGTCGACTTTAAAACATTTATTTCATATATCTCGAAGTAAAACAAAGTTGACAGTGATAAATAACTAATAACTTAAAGGTGCTGAAAATTTACTGTAGTTTCGGCAGATGGCCAATTCCACAACTTTTGACTCTTTGATGCAGATTGAATGAAAGATGCATAGTGTATATGTAGTAGGAATAATTATTCAATCCAATAAAGTAGCTTGTCGTCACCAGTACAAAACTAAGAAAGGTGAATGAAAGGTAGAGACCTTGCTCTTACAAAATATGTAGGTTTTTTGTATAAAGGTAGAAAAATACCAAACAATGCAGTAAATTAGAGATTGGTAGATCACAAATTTCATGAACAGGAACTGTTCCAAGAAATGTATGTACACCGGATATCTTTGCTACATTAACTTCAGTTACAATGTGTGGGGTAGATAATCTTTGGATGTTTTTAAAAAAACATATAAGTACACTGAGTGTATGAACCATTAAACATGTTAAAAAGAAATGTAAAGCTGCCATAATAATTCATTTGAAATTGATGAAATATAAAATATAAATTAAACATATGTTGTTTACAAGTCTAAATAAAAACTCTTGGCAAACGTTGAATCATGTTTATAAAGTAAGCCGAAAAGTTCTTAATGTGCACTTAGACAGTCATGCTAAGTATAAATCAAAAGAAACTAGGTTCATTACTTTAACCGACAGATTTGAAGCGAAAACTCTTTGACCAATCTTTCTAAATTACGTTTTTGACATTTTCTTTTCTTTTTCAAGACAGTGGTCCAATAGTTAGTAATTTACCTATTTTGGTTTTATCCATATGTTAATTGTACTACTAGTATAGGGAACCGGGATAGAGAAAGGGGAGGTTTGGGTACCAATAAACCGATTTAACCCTACCGCTAGCTTTTGCTAGTATCAGAACCAAGTCAAGCTATGCCAAGTTCCTATCGTTATTTATGTTTGTGTCTGGTCCGTTATGTGTTTTTGTCTAGTGCTGTTCCCTTGCAGATTGTGGCATGTGATTGTAATTTTCGGCCATTGTAGGTATTTACTGTTATCTTCACTTTGTAATTGAACAGATACTGATAAGCCAAGTCAAAATATAGTAGGTCAGTCATTTTCCCCCCATATACTTCATACAAAATAATATCAAAATATATATAATACATAATATGTATGCTAATGTGTTGGTAAGGTGAGCTGCAAAGGTAGAATATATGTTTCCGAGTGCCAACAGTGAATTGAAAATCATCTTTCAAAACCTGTTAACATCGGAAAACCAAGCAAGGTGTAAGGCTGGATTTGAACCCCTGCTTTGTTGTCATCTATGGCAACACTATGTCCAGCGCCCTAGACCACTAGGCTACCTGGGCGATAAATAAAATATAGTTTTCGGTAAGCGGGCTATTCCTGCTCGTAGGAAATCTAGAGTTGTAACATAGTACACGATGAACATTAGGTGGGTAGGAAACAAAAAGAAGAAAGACAAGGTTGCAACAGATAAGATATATAAGATACATGGATAATAGTGTTGCACACAGCTCTATATTTTATGAATGCTAATGTGTTGGTAAGGTGAGCTGCAATGGTAGAATATATGTTTCCGAATGCCAACAGTGATGAAAATCATCTTTTTAAACCTGTTAACATCGGAAAATCCAGCAAGGTCTACAGCTGGATTCGAACCCATGAGTTGTTGTTATCTATGGTATTCGGAAACATATATTCTATATTGTAGGTATTAACTGTAGTTGAACAGATACTGCCTTTAAATTCACCATATACTTCATATAAAATAACATTAAAATATATATAATACATAATAATGTATAAAGAACAAGACATGTAAAGTCAAATAACTACGATCACCGATGTCTTATGTTAAACTCCATTCCTCAAAAAACTCAAAAACGGACTTTCACTGGCAGTGTGACGGGTGCCAAGGGTGGAGCAGATCATGCTTACCCTTCCGGAGCACCTGATGATACCTCAGTTTTTATAGGGGTTCACACTGCTAGTGCTTTAGTTTTCCGACGTTCTTGTTCTTTTTTGTTTATTTGTTTTGTCTTTGTCATACTGTCTCAATTTGTGTTGCTGTGAATTGCCATGATTTTGGATTTATGATTTTAGAATTTCCCCTTTCCTCGTTCTTGCTTCGGTATTCGTTTGCCGATGTATTCCCTTTTCAATTTAATATACTATTTCAAATAACTGTTTTTTTAGTATAAAGAAAATACAGAAAATTGAAAAAAATGTACACTAGATGGAATCTAAACTGGTACATTTCTTCTGTTGCACTTCATCTGTGGCTTTCAGCAAGAAGCAATTATAATACCTTTGCGTGTTTTTCGATCGTTGAAAAGATGTCTTTTTTTACCACATACTTTTATGTTTGATTGATAAATACTCTACAGAGTGCAAGTGTGTAAAACCTCATTCCATACAGAGAAAAACTAACGAATAGAGAACCTGTTTTTTTCTCATAAAATATGATTGTTGACCTTCTGAGAGTTCTCATTACGTTTATATTTTTCTGGTAATTTTATCTTGAACGTGCAAGGAGGAACCCTTGACATTTATGTTTATGTAAATAAAGACTCACCTTATTCCAAGATTAGCAGTGTTAAGTGAGCGGAGTGTTTGTTTGAACAAATTGTGAAATAATATTTACAGTCCAATTGAATTCACTTGAAGAATAAATCGCTGAAATTTAATTTTTATTTCACACTATCTTCTTCATCTTGGGAAATCCCGATCTGCGATCTATAGTCATATAGTCAAAATATCAGAACCAATTCTAAGGTACTGTTTATAAATGGGAAATAAATAAACTCGTTTATCCTACGTCCATTCCTATATAACCAACTTTATTACATTCGAGGATTACATTTTTAATACTACCTTAGTTCATTATGGCATAGCTGTTATTATCCCGAACTTTTGAATGATAGTACGGAGATATAGTCGTTGGCCTCGTCCGCCCGTTCCTCCGTCAGACTGTCTGTTTTATACCCATCTTTCTTGTGACAGAATCCCCCCAAATTGTTTGGGTTAAGGTTTTGAATTTTGATATAAAATTGCTGCGCAATAAGCTTTCGGATTTTAATATTGATCTTGGTGCAAACAAAGAGTCCTCAAGATGTCGATTTTGACGAGAACTCCTGGTACATTTTTGGATTAAGTAATAATTTTAAGTAGAATAGTTGCATAGTCTGTACATGTGCAAAAAAAAAAAAACAAAAAAAAAAAACAAAAAAAACAAACACACACACACACACAATAAACACACAAAAAACCCCACAAAAAACAAAACAAAACACCCCCCCCCCAATTCTGAATAATTAGAATTCTAAATGAGATTCCAGTTTCGGTGAAAATCCTGGAAGTCTCAAACACCACTTGTTGTTTTGCAATTCTACCTATCAAACATACATCTAGAATTTGTTTCGATTAGGACAAAAATTTTGATCGATAGGATTTCAAAAATATTTGATACGATTTGTATTAAATTTCCTTGATGTCTAAAAAAAACCTCATTTTTTGGAATCCGAATTTCAACCATATTTTAGAATTAGTTTCAATTAGTGGAAATAATTAAATCATTGAATTACCAAATTATATGATGCTGTATTTGTAAAATTTCTCGAAAGTCTCAAAAGATCACTTATTTTCTGAAATTCCACCAAGCATCTGTACTTTTATAAATCGTTTCCATTAGAACAATCATTTTCACTAATTGGATTTTCAAAAATATCTGATTCCATTTTTGGGGAATTTTCTTAAAAGTCTCAAATGTCACCTATTTATTGGAATCCCGTCTAGCAACCATTCTTATAGAATTTATTTTCATTTGAACAAATATTTTCAACAATATTCAATTCCAATTTTCTAAAATTGTCAGAGACCAGTTATATTTTGAAATTTAACTAAGCAACTATGCGTCTAAAATTATTTTTCACTAAATATCTTTCTAAAATATATGATTCTTGTTTGGTCAACTTCCTGAAAGTCTTAAAGACCACTTATTTTCATAAATGTTCGTCAGCTTTTACAAAAAACGGGAAACAAAGTTAAACTGTAATATAACTGTAAACCATCTACGGTTTCCATTTGACTTCCAGTGACTTTTGAGAAAGACAAAAACAATTAAAAATGCACTCTACATTAAACAAGACTTACAGTGAGTTTTGGACAAAAAGACAAAAAGTAATAAAATACACTCTACATAACATTCGGTTTCAAATGAGTTGTGTCAATAAGACAAACTTTAAAATAACTAAATACCGGAGCTAATGTAAATTTTGATTCTGCATATGTGCATTTCGACAACTTATGTGCAACTTCAGTGCAGATAAAATCTAAACGTTTGGAAAACCATAAAATCAAAGATGTTTAAAAACTGATAGAGAACAAATTACCAAAATATGATCTAAATAGAAAGGCAAATTAGCTAAGGACAGAGCTTTGTATGAGGGAAATACTCCTAAGTTTCAACAAAATTTACAAAAGTTAAGATATTTTAAGGATCCAAATAGAATCGGCGTTCGGGTCAGCACAACTGGGCTGGTGAATACCCTCGGGGACTAACAGTCCACCAGCAGAGGCATCGACCCAAAAGACAAAATAGCAATAAATCTGTACTCTAGGTAACACTTGATCCTCAGTTAGGTTTGACAAAAAGACATAGAAATGTAAATGGCTGTAATCTATACAATACTGGACTCCTGGTAAGCTTTAAATTAGAATGAACTGTATATATGTTTTGTGAGAGATGATCAAAGGAAGTATAGTGTATAGTGAAGGTGAAAGATGTTTCCCTTTCAATTCAATGCACCTAAAGTTATGAACTGTAGTCACATTTATATATTAACATAAAACCAATAAATAATGTATAACTTGTTTACAAGTATAAACAAAAAGCTGAATCATATTCCTACTGAGACTTGGTGAGTTCGTAAACTTGGATTAGTTTACAGACAAAGTGTAGGAAGCTCAAGTGTTCTTATAGATCGTCGTAAGGTTTTAAAAATGTCTCCGATTTTCGGAACTCCCTTATTTAATGGTGCATTAGAAAATGTTGAACACGGACTGAAATTCTTAATATTTTCGTTGCATATGAAATGATTATTGCTTGATGCAAAAGAAAAGTCTATACAAAAATACCAGAGTGCAGAAAAAACAGTAAATTTTGTAATGCTGTTCACGTGTTTCAAGGAGTAACCTCTCATCAACAGCATTAAAATCAAATAATTTGGAAAGTCATAATCCAAAAGTAGTGGGAAAAGGAGTACTAATTACGAAATAAGATCGAAATAGGAGTCCACATCCAGTACCAAGGACATCTACCGAGTGTCCTACAAGGAATGAAGCCTTAGTATTTTCAAGGGTTTTGAATTTTGATAAAAACAAATTTCTAAAACGCAAGGTAAATTTTTTATTTTAGACAAGTCTGACTATTGGGCTGGTGAATAGCCTCTGGAACCTCTTCCACCAAGCAGTGACATCGCCTGAATGGTTTCAAAATACAAAAAAAAGAACAAAACAAAACAAAACAAAAAACAAAAACTAAATAATAAAAAAAACCGAAGTTACAGAAAAAACAGTAAATTTTGGTTTCCCGTCAAGATTTTAGGTATTTGCATCTGAATATATATATATATATATATATANATATAACGGTCTATCGTAGGAACCCAACGGGGTTAGAATTAGAGAAATGAATATCGAGATTGCCTTCCCACCGAGGGATTTGGCTGTTCTTCGAATGCACAGATATTACAAACAGATTACACTGCCCACGCCATCTCTGTGGGAGACCAAAGGGATTTAAAATAGAGTGAGCTGCAAATTTATTTTTTTTATTTTTGCGTGGGCAGTGTAATCTGTTTGTAATATTGATGGCCTTATGACCGACAGCCATAATGCATCGCCAAAATTAAATCTATTAAAGCTACCGTGCTCAGCGAGAATACGTGTCATATAGTTGAATTTTTGTTGAAATTATCCTTAAGAAAGGATTCAATATGGAACGTAGGTTTTAGGGATCTAGAGAAGAAGACACCTAAATATTTGTATTCATTAGCCTCCTCTATGAGTTTATCACCGAGCCTCCACTTTTTACTCCTGTCTACCCTTTTTCCAACCACTAAGACTTTTGACTTCTTGTGGTTAAATTCTAAATTCCATTTTTATGCAAACTTGCTTGTGACGTCAAGGAGGCATTGTAGATCATTTTCTGATTCTGCCATCAGAACAATATCATCCGCAAACAACAAGCAGTTTATTATTTGGGATGATAAGGTAATCCCAACACCGTTCTCCCTTAACATACGGACTAAGTCATTCATGAGTACAGAGAACAGTGTAGGGGAAAGTACACACCCTTGTTTCAGACCATATTCTTGGTAGAAAAAATCTGTTTCATAGTCACCGAAAATCACCTTACTACTAACGTTTTCATATAAAGATCGGAGTAGTCTCCAACATTTACCCTGAAAACCGCTTTCCCTTAAGATTACATATGATCGATCTTTTAATGTGCAAGAATATTAATTTCAAAACCTCGATATAAAGAACGTGATAAGGAACCACCCTTATATTTATATTTACAGGAAAATAGCATAATGAAGTACTATTTCTTATTGACTGACGATTAATGTAAATTAACTAATGTGTGATGAATATTGCAGGAACGTGCCAAAGGCATTGCAAAAAGCTGCGCATTTCTGGCTAAAAACGGCCTCTTTCTAAAATATTCTACAGAATTCCTTTCTGGAACAGATTTTCAAAAAAATGTGCGTTGTTCAAAAGAGTATGATATACAGTTTCCTACTGTAATTTTGAAATAATTTTGAAACAATTGTAGGAATATTAGTTATTTTAAGACACAATTTAAATAGAAATTAAAATAAAGTTTCATTAAAGAGACATACGTTATCGAAATGGCCATATGCAGAATAAATTAATAATGAATTTACAGTAAGTTCGGTATTTATTTATTTACACCAAAATGTTCTACGTATGATTAAATTATGACAGTTAGAAAACTAAAAGTAATAAAATGAGTCCAAACTGTATGTTAGGCTCTTTTTAACAGTTCAAATTTTATGCAAATTTGACTAGATATAAAATATATAGACGTTTTTAAACAGAGTTTTAACAAAAAATGCACAAGAACATTTCACCTGTTAAAATACTTTTGCTGTGTACTGATCAATTGTTTCAAATACAAACATTATCGCCATGATGGTATGAAAGCTAATTATACATAGCTCAACAAACATAATTGATATACTGTTCTATACAAAATGCCATATTCTACTTGCACAAAATGCGTAACCAGGGCTTGGTGCTCTGATTAGTGTGTACACCAAATGTTTGCAGTAGTTTGTTTAAACACATTAACCAGGGACTAAACCTGAAAGAAAAAAAATGTTTTAATAGGCTAAAGCAGGGACAGAAAAAGTTTAATTAGTGCACCATATATATACAGCAACTTCTGTATTTTGTTATTCATTACCACTGGGTCGATGCCACAGCTGGTGGACTGTTAGTCCCTGACGATATTCACAAACCTAGTTGCAAGTACTTCGGTGCTAGCCCGAAAACCGGAAACATGCAATATCTAAATTTTGGAAGATTTTGTTTAAAACTAAGTAGTATTTCCCTCTTGCATAGCTCTGTCCTTAGTTTATTTTGGCTTTTCTATGTAGGTCTTATTGGTTGTTTGTTCTCTGTCAGTTTTACACGTATTTCGGTTATGGACTTCCAAGCGTGCACTGAAGAAATGCAAAATTCACAGTAACTTCGGTATTTTGTTATTTATTTACTCCCTACAAAGTTATATTTTCTGCTTCACCCAATATTGATATTTTAAAAGATTTTATTTTCGATATATATTTTTATTTTGACCATGTCATTAAGAGCCCTTGACATCGATGTATATATCAATATTTTGAAATTTATAAAGACCGCTCACAATGGTCCCCTGGAGTACCAAGGTTATATATATATAAAGGCGGTGATGGGTTTGTGTACACATAAAAAATTGATTATGTTTGCTTGAATGAATTGAATAATAAATATTTTCATAAGGTAGGTTCTTGTGAACTTGAACGGTCAACAAATATCTTTGTGTTCTTTGTGAAAAATTTAATTGTTTTCGTTATCTAAAGTACAATGCATTCAACAAGTGCATGAAAGGACATAAAAAGAAATAAAATCCCCTTGGACATTTCCCTTTCTTTCTACTTCCCTTTTTGTTGAATGTATGCGAGAACACAAATTGCTACTATACTTAATTCAGCACTAGTAAGGGTGAAGTAAATGAGAACCGAACCGTCAATCCAAAAGCGAACAATCCAAGGACAATGGCAACACCAGAAACAAAAAAGGGGAAAAAACAGAGACACAACATGGGTACGGCACAGAAAAGAAAAATGAAGACACACACACACACAAAGATGAACAACACGGACCCAATAAAAAACCATGGGTGAGATCAGGTGCACCGGTAGAGTTAGCATCTCCTGCTTCTTATATGACACCCGCCGTGTTGAACATGTCAAATCCGGTAGAGGAAACAACAATTAAGCTTTAAAGGAAAAGATCTGTTGTCATGTGGGAAACAGATATCCCATAGCGGTCCACAAGATGGTGATGTCGACCGTAAAACTTCGGGAGGGATGACTTCAAGTTTTGGGTAACATACCCTTGTTGAAGTAGCCTATTTGTGAGCAACCGGGCTCTATCAAGGAAGTCACTGTATCGAACACAGGCTCAGCGAATGAGCTGGGAGATGTAAACTCCATATGCCGGCGCTGTTGGAATGTTGCTACAAAGAAAAGGGAAGTTAACTATTGGAAAGGTGAAGCCATCACGTTTGTCGTACAGCTTAGTTTGAAGTCTCCCTCTGTTGTCAATTTCAAGGTGAAGGTCAAGGAACGAGGCTGATGTAGAAGTGTCTGTGGTATCCTTAATTTCGAGCTCTTTTGGATAGATCAAATGAAGAAAATCACCAAAGCGAGGGTTGTTTATCGACAAAATATCATCTATATAACGGAAGCTAAAATTGTTTTTTATCTTTATTTTGAAGAAGCCCTTCGATGAATTCAGCTTCATAAGAGTGAAGAAACAGATCGGCTAGGAGAGGCGCACATTTTGTGCCCGTAGGAATTCCGATAGTCTGTTGAAAAACAAGTCCTCCAAACTGGACAAATATATTGTCGATCAGAAACTCTAACATTTTAATCACATCTTCCTCTGTATATTTTTTCTCCGATTTGGAGTCATTTTTGACAAAGTAGGCTTGTTCTCTACCTACAACAATGTACCTATATCTTCGTTCACCGTTCTTACGCGAGAAACATCTATGAATCAAACCTTTCAGCCGAGATTTTAGTTGTTCATGAGGAATAGTAGTGTAAAGTGTGGAGAAGTCGAAAGTTTTAATGCTGTTACAGTGTGATAATGATCTAGAGTTTAATATGTCAAGTAGATCTTTGGAGTTTTTCAAAATCCACATTTCATTTACACCGCTTCTTGAAAAGCAAGTATCACAGTATCTTTAACACCTGTCAAGATGGAGGTTAGCAATTTAGATATAGGTTTTGTAGAGCATTTGGCAGATCCAGCGATGCATCGTTCTTTGTATGGGCATTTATGTAACTTAGGTACCCAGTACAAAGAGGGGAGATCTGTGTCTTCATCATTGGTGGAAATCCCGAAGGAAAGCAAAACAGATTTATGGTTCTGTAATATCTCCTTTGACAGAGTAGTAGCTGCGTAAGTTGGACTGCCGTTGGAATTATCAATGCCTAGTTCTTTCTTTAAACAATTTATATAATGATTTTTGCAAATAAAAATGATATTATTTGGGGCCTTATCGGCAGGAACGACGACATATTTGTCATGAATGGAGGACAAGTAATTGGCCACATCAGCATTTTTGAAAATTGATGATGCTTTAGTTCTTATTGACCCTCGTAGCTGATTGATTCGTTTAAGAATCATCGACCCCAAAGCCTTAATCCACTCCGAAAGGGAATCAAGGTCTTCATCTTGTTCACGCTTAATCCATTTTCTGGCGTAGTTCTCTACAGCATCCATAAGAAGTTTAAAATTTTGTTCCCAGTTGATGGAACGTGGTTCACGGAATTTAGGCCCTTTTGCAAGGACATCACGGAGAGACTTGTTTTCAAGTATACTCAAATCTCCCGTTATGACGTGACCACAGGGACTATATCTGTATGGTGAATCAGAACATGAACAATCGGGTGGTTTAGACTTGAGGTCGTCGGTGGTAAGGTTTTGCAATACACGTTTATGGTTGAAAATTTTAGACGCGATTGATGAAGTAAAGGTGTACGAAATGATCGGGACTGATGTGTGTTTGAAATATGGGGGTATTTTGTGTTTTACATTTTTGTGATGCAAGATATTGGCCAAGTTAATATCATCCAAACCCTTATTAGCAAATTTGATGGATAGAAATGAACGGCGTTCTTCTACATTGGCGCGTTCTTTAACAGGGTTGAATAACCTATGTTGACCAATATCAAGTATAACAACGTCAAAAATGTATAAAGATGAGGATTGATCAGTGCAGGTATTTTCTAAAGTAGTTTTATACAGAGAATTCAATTTAGTAAGTGGTAAAGAATAAAGTTTTGTACGAATGAGATGCAATCCTAAAGGTTTACTAACGAAAGGAAGTAGTCCTTGTATAGTTACACCATGAAGTGTTGGTGATGTATAATGGCGATGGCCATGGCTTCGTTTTCGTCTAGGATTGATGTCAAAAATGCGCACCACATTTATATCATTGCATTTCGGGCTGGATAGATTACCTATACTGTCAATTTTGTCGTTACAACCATACGGTATTGCCGTTCCTAATTTGCGTATCCAGTATTTTTCTCTTTGTCTACGAAGATGAAAACTACAACCGACTAGAGCAGCTGACATTTGACCCTGCATTAGGGTGGAGACCAGAACAAAAGTTGCCAAGACAGTTTTGCACATGCTCTCCATAGCAACTCTGCAAAACTCATTTTTTTCGGTTTTTTGTTTTAAAATAAAACAATAGAATATTATATGGAAATTAATATTCCAACAGTAGTCAAAAAAGAAGTACTGATTACAAAAACTTGGCTATGGCGACTTTGTTCAAGAGACCCAAAAATGTAAATAAACCATAGCCCAGATAACACTGAGTTTTGACAACGAGAACAAAATACAGTAAACTGTACTCTGTATAATACTGGACTCCTTTTAAGCTTTGAATTAGAATGAGTTAATTATACAAGTGCCCATAAAAGCACTATCAGATGATAGAATTGTGTGGGTAGATGTTTTGTGAAAGGTGATCAAAGGAAGTACAGTGTATAGTGAAGGTGAAAGATGTTTCCATTACAATTCAATGCATCTGAAGTATAACCAAATTTATATTTTAACATTAACCTATACATAATGTATAAGTTGTTTACAAGTATTAACAAAAAGCTGAATCATATCTGTAGAGAAAAGTGGCAAGTTCGTAAACTTGCACCAGTTAACACAATTAAGAAAGACTTCTCTTATAAATAAAAAATAATATGAACAGTAATAACGTGAATATCTTCAAGGCCTCATGGTGACTTCAAGATGAAGAACAACAATAAAAGCGTTGTTCCATTGCTTTTTACCATGCATTTATAGAGATTTTGTCTCATGTGCATTTACTCCATATCCCTTCATTGCTTATCTTAATTGATGATATTGTACTTTTAATGATATGAGATAACAAAAATTCTCCCATTCTCAGCAGTTGGTTAAATGTGTACGCGACTTTTAAATTTTTTTAATTTCCGCGAGAGCTTTCCCGACATTTAAGTTTTCACGTTCTGCACGTTTTGCACACATTTCATGTGTAAAAAAAAATTATCGTTCTGCTAGGTCGCGAGGGAAGAAATATTTTTCTCCAATTCTTAGCGTGTTAACCAAGTTGGTTTAAAATACCTATAATTTTTAATCCACACATTGGTTAAACTTCTGCGTGATTTTTCCCGCAACGTTTCATTTCATTTTTCATTAAGTCTATTGTGACTTCCTCGTTACTAGGCTTTGAGAAAGCGCGACCAATGTTTACAACCGTGCTGAACTATTGAATCTGCACCTGAAACACAGTACAAGTCATTGGAAAATCAATATATCCTTCCGTTTGCTCGCGGATTACGATATTTCTCCGTTCTCGATAGTTAAATTTCTGATTATAACATGCTCGCTAAAGCTCGAATGTTGAAAATCTCAAATTTAACTATCTCAAACTGGAGAAATATCGTATTCCACTTGATCCGGAAGGATATATTTAACTCACGCCTGCCTGAAGGAGAAACAATATGTAAATTGTTTCATGCTTACCCTTCCGAAGCACCTGATGCAACTCTTTTGAAGAGTTCACATTGTTATTATACTGTTATTATACAATGACTGAAGGTTACAACCAGGGCATGTGTGTTTTGGCTGGTTTGTACAGTAATATTGTACAGATCTATACGGGTAATATTGATAGCAAAATACCGAAGTTACTGTAAATTTGTTTTCTGCATATGTGCATTTCGACAACTTATGTCTCATCAGTGCGGATCAAACCAAAACAATTGGAAATCCATAAACCGAAAACGTGTAAAAGCTGATCGAGAACAAATAACCAAAAGTATCTGAATAGAAAAGCCAAAATTCAGCTAAGGACAGAGCTATGCATGAGGGAGATACTCATTAGTTTTAAACAGAATTTTGTAAAATTTAGATATTGAAAGTTTCAAATTTGTTTTTAGGTCAGCACCGAAGTACTTGACTACTGGGCTGGTGAATACCCTCAGGGACTTACAGTCCACCAGCAGTGGCATCGGCCCAGTGGTAATAAATAGCAAAATACAGAGGTTACTGTTAATTTATTTTCTGCATAAGCGCATTTCGACAACTTATGTCTCATCAAAGTGAATTTTTGACTTACTGGAAATACTTAGTACATTGAAAGAAAAAAATATTATTGTAAAGTGGACAACCTGGACAGAAAAAAATGCGTCAAAGAATTATCATCTCGTATTTCATTCTCATTTAAGCAATACATATTCACTGATGGTTTGCTAACCATATATTCCCGGCTTCACTCAATATTGACATTTCGGAAGATTTTGTTTACGAGAGACTTTTTTGACCATGTAATTATAACCCTTGACATCGAAGAATAGATCAATATCATGACATTTGTAATGACTGATACACTTGTCACCTCGAGTACCAAGGTTGTGTATATAACAGACGGTGAAGGGTTTGTGTACACATAAAAATGCATATTATTTGATATTCAATTGAAAATATTTGCTTTTCGGAAAATTCTAAATTAGGAATGAATTGAGGCATTATTACTTTTATTTAGTATGGTCTAGAAAACACTTTTCTTTTTACATGAACGGTAGGCAGATATCTTTAATGTAGAAAAGATAACAGGAAACACGTGTCACAATACATCAGGGAACCGCACAAGAAAAACAATAAAACGACAAAAGACAAACATGGACAACGATAGAAACTCGGGATAGCTGGACTTGGTACCGGCACTAGCAAGAGCTAGCGGTAGGCTTAAACCAGTCTATGGGTACCCAAACCTCCCCTTTCTCTATTCCATTTCCCTATAGTATAATAAACATATGAATAAGACCCAATATAGGTAGACCACTAACTGCAAGACCACAATCTTGAAAAGGAAAGAATAAGACAAAACGTAATTAAGAAAGATGGGTCAAGGAGTGCTCGCCGCTAAATTGCCGGCTAGCTCAAAGAGCCTAGTCAGCATATTTTATGTGGATTCTTGCAATATATAAGTGTTGATAATTTTGCTTAAAACTAAAGAGTATTTCACTCCTGCACACATCCGTCTATAGCCAATTTTTATCTGTTTGATTAGATGTGCTTCATCAGATTTTACAAATTTTTAATTTATTGCCTTCCAAATATATTTATTTCTTTTCTTTGAAAAATGTTATTTTCGTTAATTTAAGTGCAAACGATAGAAAATCCCATTTTGGCATGTTGCCTGGTCTTTCTACTTCCTTGTGGATGAATGTATGCAAAAGCATAAATAACGGCTACACTAAATCCTAGTCAGGGAGAAATAAGAAAAGGTCTAGAGCACTTAGTGACAAGAAATTAAGTTATCAAGTTTATTAACAACGAAAGGATATGGACAAAGGCATGCAGGAAAAAAGTCTGAGTCTCTACAAGTATATGGTAAATCCAAACAATTGAACAACAATTTCTTCTTCTTTCTCATCTTGAAGTCACCTTGAGGTCTTTAACAATGAGCATTAACAATTTTACAAAATTAACGTCTCTGCTTTTTTTCTCTGAAATATGGAAGTAAACAATCAAAAACAGGTCTTTAAATCAAATAATCAGTTTCAAATACCAAAAGTAATCGTGTAATTATTCATAAAAAGTTTAAATAGTCATATAATCAAAGAAGCCATGCAGAGCTTTGGAAAATATGCATACTATAAAACTTTGTGGTCCTATTACATACTCTGTCTTAAATGTGGACAATATTACTTACGCATATTTTTGCGACCTTGGACTAATGCGGGTGTTTGTGATTTATTTGTATAAAACTTGAGTTTTATCATGTAATAATCATTCCTCTTTTTTAGCATCAATGGAAAAATCTAAAAATGTCTTAATTTATGTTAGCCTGAACAGAATTAATTAGGGAAAAGGGATTATTGTATGAGAATACTACATTGGAGCAGGACATGCCTACCCTTTCGGAGCACCTAATGTCATTCCCGGTTTTCATGGCAGTTCACACTATGAGTGCCTTAGTTTTTAATGTCGTCTTTTTATTTCCGTGCATTGTAGCTGTCTCACGTCCTTGTTTTGTCTTTTTTTTTCTCTGTTGCCGTATTTTGCCATGTCTTTGGATTTCGATTTTTGTAGTCTTCGCTTCCCTTGTTCCTTCGGTATTCTACTGCTGTTGTTTTAAGTTTCCCCTATATCTCTTTATTCTTTGTTTTTTGTCTTAATCAAAGTTTTCTTTAACAGACATGCTTCTTTGCTTTATTAACTTTGTAATTCATTTGGACATTGTAACGCTGACAGAAAACAACAGACAGAAAAAATCTCATCGTTTAAGATTGCCTCTCGGCAACGTATGTTCAGTCTATGCCTGTACAACAAGTACCATTCGTAAAACCTGAAAATGAAGAGAAGTGGAAGAGAAGATTCAGGATGAATATTAGCCCGATCTAGGAAAGGTAGTTACTATACCTTTTCTTAGGCTGAAGTTTTGTGTCTTTCAATGTCTGCGTTCTAATGTAGAAAGATGATTAAAAACAATCTGATTTTGTTTTGTTCAGGGGGGTATAATTTGGGAAATACTTGATTATTTCCTCCACAGCCTGGGCCTTTGAAATGTGAAAATATGAATTATTACAAGTCGGGTGACAGATACAGAGATCTTTTACGAAAGGATTTGGAGTAAATGAACATGAGACCATAACACATATGTTAACTCCAACTGCAATAATTTTAATGAGCTGTATGGCCATAACGGAAATTAATTCCCAATCAGCAGCACTAGAGACTACATATAATCACATGTTTTTTTAAATACATTGTAATCATTTTAAATCTAACATATTTTTAAGAAATAATTCATGGCAGGTATATGGAAATTTAACCATGGGCTGGGCCTTTATATTCGAATTTAACCCTAAGCGTTAGCGAGGGGTTAAATTTACGAATATAAAGGCAAAGCGACCTAAGAGAAGGCGGATTTCTCGCCTCCATTGCTGTCTGTGTCTATGACGTCACAATACACAATTTGCCGTTTTCAAACAGATGCAAGTTCAAAATTCAAATCTAAAGCAAAACAATACACATTTTCGTGTCTAAACGGCATGATTTAGTTAAAAACTGTTCTTAACCTTTATTTCCTTCATAAATTAAGATGAACAAAATTAAGAACATGGTTGTTTTTCATTCCATTTACTCATATTCCGACACCATTTGCGCATGTGCGAAATATGTATTCTGGTTGACGATTAACAGGGGCCATGTTAGAATAACTATTTACACATGCAGCATTAAAAACGTTAATTTCTTAGTCAAGTCTCCACCATTGTGGGAGAGATGTAATGTTAAGAAATACTCAAATATGCCAGACAATTGCAGGCCTAGCAATTACAGAAGAATACAGAGCTACCCTTACTGATGACTAAATAGTCCATACCCAGATTATGGGCGAACAGTATAACATACGACTCGTAGGTATACATGGACAAGTAAGTATATCTACTGAAATATTATATTTTAGATGGACAAGTCATTTTTTATTTTTTAAAATAAATATCGGATTGCACTCCTATTTATCATTTTTTTCTGTTTTTCTTTTTTAAATTTTGCCTTAACACAACTCAATTTCATTTTGTTAAATACTATGACCTTGGGTAATCTTGCAAAATTTAAATTTGGAAATTTTGATAACCGATACCCGGATATATGCATCCGAGCAATGATAAAATACTACTAAATAGAGATTTTAATTGGTAGACACGTTGCAGTTTTATCTGCTTTGACCCCGTTTCTCGAAATCGCGGTTTGGATTTCCCAATCGTCATAACAAAGGAGTGTAGAGCATATATCGTAAAATTATCAAACAGGGTAAACATGCAAATAAGACATTTCTTTTTTATCTGAATGATAGCCTGTTTAAGATAATACCACAATAGACAAAATGAAATGAAGTTTTATAAGAAACAAAATTTATATAGGTTATCCTATAATCATTGACAAATTAATTCAATGTTACTTTTTCACTGAATCTAAAACAGTATTCATATTGATGACAAACAAACAAAACAAATCACGTAGGAACTTACCATGAGATGTGAGCAAGGCTGTTGTTCAATATGAGCAATGAAGGGATTTGGAGTAAAAGCAAATGAGACAAAATCTCTACAAATACGCGGGGAAAACAAGCAATGAAACAACGCTTTTATTGTTGTCTTCATCTTGAAGTCACCAAGAGGCCTTCAACAATGAGCTATGCTCGTACCTGATGGTAAATTTAAGACAGCCCCTAACACCGGTTTTTCAAGGCCTCATGCTGACTTTAAGACGAATAACAACAATAAAGGAATTCTTACAGTGCTTGATTTTACATGAATTTGTAGAGAATTTGTCTCATATACATTTATTCCACATCCTTTCATTGTTAATATAAAAGTCTCAATAGGGTCTGTAAGTCTCGTCATGTGACACCGAGAAATTGCGATAAAACTGCAATTTGAAAACGTTTCCCGCCAAAATATGACGTTGCAGGATTGTGACGTCCAATTTTTTTGCTTCAAACGTCATATGTTTTTGTTAAAAATGCAACTTCCGGGTACAAAGTATGTGCCCGGAAGTTTCAAAATTGAACGAGACTTACAGACCCTATAGCCGTAATCCAAAAATTAGTTTTGAATACTTAAAATAGCACTATTTTATAGATCATTAGAACCTGACGTTTAAAGACGAAAGAAAAGTAAATTTTGTGTATATACTACTCTAATGTACTTAATGTTGTTACAACTTGTAGACAAACAGTTTGCTTATTTATTAGGCAGTTAAATCAATCAAAGGGTGATTTGTCAATTTTTATTCCTTGTATAATGCGGCTTTTTTAGAATAATTACCAAGAAATCAGAACAAAAATCAAGGAATCAGATGTATTTATTCTGTAAAGAGTAAACACCTACAATGGCCAAAAACTATAATCACATGCCACAATTTACTAGAATTGCGCACTGCACTAGAAAAACAATAGGAACACGGGATAGCCGGACTTAGTATCGACACTAACAAAAGCTATTGGTAGAGATAAACCGGTTTATGGGTACCCAAAACTCCCCTTTCTCTACCCCGTTTCCCTATAGCATAATATACAAACGAATAAAACCCAATACAGGTAGACTACTTACTCTATGACCACTATCTTTAAAAAGAAAAGAATATGACCAAACGTAATTTAGAAAGATGGGTCAAAGAGAGCTCGCCGCTAAACTGTCAACTAGCTCAAAGAACCTAGTCTGCTGGTTAAACCCTGTCGCACTACGGAAGAAAATCAAAACTCACCGAAGGGTTTGGTAAAAAGTCGTCATGTATTTCAGTAGACATCGGCAATATCAGTGAGAGGCCAGTATATGTATAAAGTCTTCAGGTCACTGGAATCCAAAGTCAATTTAACGGATTTATTAGAATATCCCATCGATATCCACTATTTCGTAAAGAATATAAGTTTTTTTAATCAGTTTTTGGCATTTTTTAACAACATTTCCATAAAATCGTAGATGCAAAAGGCCCCTGGTAATTAGCTGTCTAGCTGTTTAGATGGTAATTAGTTGCGTCATATCCTAATATCAAAAGCTCATGCTTTCTGTAAAACTTTTTAAAAGTATTGAATAATTTATGAAATCTGTAACCTTGTTGCAAAAGTTTGGAAGTGAGAGTAAGGTTACGCTCATTAAAATCGTCAAGGGTAGAACAAACGCGAGCGAATCGTACAAGTTGAGATATACACACCCCGTAGGATGGAGCTAGGGGAACGTCAAGAAACGGGAAATCAGTAATATTGAAATCAAAATCATTCCTTTTGTCATAAATTTTAGTTTTTATTTTACCAGAGTCAATGATGATACTAAGATCCAGAAAAGGGCAGTATTTAGAATCATTGTTTGCTTTATTAAGTTTCAGTTGTTGTGGGTAAATGATGTCAACATAGTCTAAAAACTGGGGTTTATCAATAGTTAGGCTATCGTCAATGTACCTGCTATTATCATTGAAAATAGAAATAAGTTTATCACTGTTTGGTACAGTTCCATTTTGCAGTTTTTCATGAAGTCCCGTTCGCAACAGAATAGAAAAACTTGATTTTGGAATTTCCCCTTTCATCCTTTTTGCTTCGGTATTCGTTTGCCGATGTATCTGAAGTGTTAACATTAGATCAGATATAATATAACTTGTTTCATTCGAACTATCCTCGCAGTGATTTTAAAATAAAAAAATACACAAGTTCAGTAATACAAAACAAAAGAACTCAATTAATTGGACTTGTTTTGATATGATTTTACTTGACAATATATTAATTCGTTTCGGTAACTCCATTTATCGTCAGGTCATAGGAATTACTATGGGTACCAATTGTGCACCACTTATAGACCTCCTTTTGCACTATTACAGTCTCAGTTTATGACCAACATCAGCAAAGACCCATCTAAACAGTATTTAATTGAAATGTTTAACAACACTTTCCGATATTTGGATGATATTTTAACTTTAAATAATGGCGACTTCAATACGTATTATAAGGACATCTATCCTGAAGAACTTACTTTGAATAAAGCCAATTATAATAATCATCATTGTCCGTTCTTAGACATCAATTTTGATATTACGAATGGTAAATTACTAGTAGATACTAAAATTTATGATAAAACGGACGATTTCTCTTTTCCCATTGTTAATTATCCATTCAGTTCTGGATGGCGATGTTCCATTAGCGCCATCATATGGTGTTTACATATCTCATCTTTTTCGATTTGCTCGAGTATGTAATAACGTTTGCGATTTTAATGAACGGAATCTTTTCATAACTGAAAAACTATTAAATCAGGGTTTTCGTTATCATAAACTAATTAAAACCTTTACTAAATTTTATCATCGATATAAAGACTTAGTTCATAAATACAATACAACCTGTAAACATCTACTCAAGGCTTGTATTTCACATCCCTTATTTTACGGTAATTATTTACATAAGAGTAAAAAATACTTAAACTCGCCTAACAAACTTATAAAACCTTTAAATCAGCTAATTCATAAGGGTTATAATTACGGTATTGTCGTCAAGTCATTACGAATGGCCTTTTTTGGTATTAACATTGATTTTTGATAGGGTCTCTTTGCATCTGAACTAAACACATTCTTAATTTCTAAGGGTTATGTATTCTGGTATATGTATGAAATCATTATGCTAAAGTCATCATGGGAAGGTATCTTGGTGGAAGCTCATAACTTTATTTGTCAGTTTTTAGTGGGTCTGGAGCTGGCATGTCAGTTAACTGCTAGTAGTCTTTTTTATTACATGTTTATTTCCGTATATTAAGTTCTTTCAGTTTCATTTTTCACAATTGACTCAGTCCTGTTGCTAACTGAATTTTACTGTTGTTACGATTGTTGTGTTTTTTATTTATCACATTGGCTATAGAGGGAAGGTTTGGGCCCAATAAAGGTCCTAAGTCAGGAAATTTATTAAGGCTTTGAGTGTCTTGTCTGTTTTTTGTTTCTTGTCTGTATTTTTTTTATTCTAGTTAGTTTGCTTTATGTCTATAGGAGTCTTGGATGATGTTTATTTCGCTGAACTTGATTACTCTTTATTTAGGGCCGACTTCGACCTGACGTTGGGTGTGATGTTTCCTCATCGTTCATGAAAGATCTTATGGTGGCTTTGAGTTGTTATTACTCGCCTTTGGGTCGTTGTCTCTTTGACACATTCCCCGTTTCTCTTCCCTTTTCTGCCGTCGAACTCTATCTATCCTATGCCGGCACCTGACATAAGTGTTTGCTGTTTTTGCTTTAGTTTATATATTACTCAACAAAAGAAACTATACAAACTTTGTGGTAGAAAACCACAACTCATAGACAAAATGTATTTTTTGCATATAACAATAAATATTTTGCGCAAAACTGTATCTTACAATTCTTGGAGTAATTCTAGTTACGGTTATGGCCATCATCCAGAATTTCTGTTAGCCGACAAAGTATGACCACATCTTCTTTTTTACCAAATCGCCACATTTTCAAACCGACTTACTTGAAAACCTGTTGTTATGACGACCATGAATTCCTCAGGCCTATTTTCCATATCAACCAAAGTTCTCGTGAGTGTTAAATACTTCTGAAGATCAACGGAACCTGCTTCAATGTGATTTACCATTTGATGAGCATTTTCCTTTAGATGAATCATAAATCTTTTGTTAGTTCATCTCTTTATATAGCAATGAATCATGAGGGCAGAAATCATAATCGACGGTCTGACTGCACAAGTCAATGTTCGCGTTGATTATGGAGGTTCATCGAAACAACAGCAGTAGAATACAGAAGGAAGAAATAACAAGATTACATAAATCAAAGTCCAGAGATGAACCAAAAGCAAGGACATCAGAAGACTGAAGACCAAAGACGCTACACAACCACAAAAACACAAACATTACAAATAGACCATAAAAACTAAAGCACTAATAGTGTGAACTCTCAAAAATAATGACATCTGGTGCTCCGGAAGGGTACGTAAGCATAAGCAATGAAGGGATATGGAGTAAATGCACATAAGACAAAGTCTCGACAAATACATGGTAAAAAGTAATGGAACAACGCTTTTATTGTTGTTCTTCATCTTGAAGTCACCATGAAGCCTTCAACAATAAGCTTTGGCCATATCTCATAGTAAGTTCAAGACGGCGCCTAGCACCGGTATGAGCGGAATTCATTGCTAGATGTCGAGCAATGCTACATCCATGTTTACTCTGGCCATAGATGTGGGATTGTCAACAAACATTAAGGAAACTGGCACCGTGTTCACTGTCATCCGTTGGCCGACAAAAGCAGCAGTGTCCCCAGTTGGTGGACAATCACAACATATAGACAAACACAGGGCACTCATCAAGTCGATTGTAAGAAAACTTGGCTGTATAAATTAGCGAGATGTGGGCAATATAAACAGATGGTCAGATCACGTTTTGAAATTACAAAAATAGAATGCCAAAATTTGAAAGTGTGATAGTGCATCGATATGAGAAATTCTCTCAAGCACAAGTTCACCATACCTGAAATGTATATAGAGCATAAATCTCTCCCACGGGGAATCTTTTTACGGACTCCACGCTGCAGGAGAGACAAACTCCTGTCTAAAATAAGCAATGAAGGGATATGGAGTAAATGCACATTAGACAAAGTGTCCTGCTCTATATACAGCACCCGTCGTACTATCAGTGGGTCAATCCAGGGTAAAGTCAGAATCGGTAATGTCCAATCCGGGAAGACGTTAATCTAGTTGAAAATGTCAGTTTGAAAAATGAGAAATGAGAGAGTGTTTCCACTTTTCAAAATGACAAATTATTAACCTGTTAAAGTATCTCAACTATTGGCATCAAACAATTTAAATCATTCATCAGTTTACGGCGAACTCGATTATCGTGCGAAAAATTACAATTTCGGATTTTCATCGTATCAGTTTTGTCATTGATTTGAAAATGGAATAGGAAAAACCAATTGCGTTATTGCGTTGAATACATTAATACACTCAAATAGAGAGACTACAAAAACATCTACAAAATTGAAGTATCGTTTCTTTTGTTGAGTGGTATATTTTGTTTAATTACTTTTCTATTATACTTTTCTCAATCAGAGCTGTACTTTATAACCACTTGAATTTTTAAATTTTGCTTTTTAATTTCATTGGTCAGTTGAATTCATGAATTCAAGGCAAGAGGTTACAAATATATGAATTCTATAAAATTCCGATTTGTAGGATACTTCTCATAAACAAAAATATGAAGAACTACTAAAATAAACCCTATCAAAGATATATTTCATCAGTTACATTACCTATGAAGTGATTTCTTTTATTATAACGGTTATTTTACTTGATTTAAAGTATTTAATAATACTTTGATATTATTTGATTTAAGACAATATTTTATCTTCTAAGCAAGATGGGTGTTTGCAACATTAATTCAGAAATAACATTTTCTCCCCTTAATTAACCACAGATTCTTGAATGCTGATAGGCATTCAGTATCATAGATTCTTCAAAGTACCTGTGAATAATGAAAATAAACAGAAAATAGCATCTATTGCAACCGGGGTAATTTATATTCAAATAAATGAATACCAAACTGTGGATGAATGCAAAAGTAATACGTAGATTCTGTAAAGGTAATAGAGAACTGAACCGTCTGTCTAAAAAAAGAACAATACAGAGACGATGGCAACACCGGAAACACAAAGACATCACACAAGTACGGTATAGAAAAGAAAAGGAAAAAGGGGACACACATAGAGATGGAACACATGGACCCACATTAAAACTATTGGTAAGGTAAGGAGCACCTGTAAAGTATCTCCTGCTTCTTTGAAGACAGCCGCCGTGTTGAATATGTCAAATCCGGTAGAGGAAACAACAATTTTAAGCCTTTAAAAGGAAAGATCTTTTGTCATCTAGGAAACATACAGCGGTCCACAATGTTACGATGTCGACCATAAAACTTCTGCAGCGATGACTTCGAGTTATGGGTGCGTCATTATTTATTTTTAAATTGTAGGTTAGCTTGAAGAAGATGTTTTGATATTTTTGTGGTTTATTTCTTTACCTATAAAATGATAAAGCTACAAAATATTTTTTATGAAACTAAAAATTGCTGAAAAGGCGAGAATTACATGAATGTCGAATTTCCCGCGCAACTTTGGAGAATTTGAAACCTTAATTCAATAATTACAAATCTAACATACAAAAATAAGGATTATTAACAAGTTTTTAGAGTGAAAAGTGAATGTGTCAGTGTGACATGTTTAGGAAGTGCAGTTGTCGAGACAGCAAGAGAAACATTTTACACAGGAACTGTCATTCACTGTTCAACCTGGTTGTCAAATCAACAATACAGCTTCTATAGTAGAACGTGATTTTTGGTAATGGGACTTTTACGACCTATTTTCTTTTATTCATTGGAGTGCAAGTCAAAATTTATGAATGAAATAAACCACAAAAATATCAAGACATTTCATAAATTTTGACTTGCACTCCATTCGTAGTAAAGTACAAATTTATCCAAATAAAGTATAATGACAAGATGTATCAATAATCGAAATACTGCTACATGAATGAGTTTTATCCCTTTGTTTCGACATTCATACGTCGATGCATTGAATTATGAAAATACCATTTAAGTCGATACATAGAAATGGTCAGGTTAATATTATCCCTACTCTGACAGTCAAATGTTGAATATCATTTTCTTTTTATGTGTTTTTGTATCATTGTTGTGACGTTGTGATGTATGTGGGAGTTAATCAGCTCGTCTGACGTTTGGTAATGATAACCTGGACTTGACTTTTCTATATTTAGTAAAAATACTTTATATCAGTTCTTTATTTAGCAGAAAAAAAGGTTAATAAAAAGTAGCTATTAGGGTAAAAGACAAACACATCATAAAATATCCATAACGGTGTACAAAACATCATCATAAAATTCTTCTATAAAGCATGTTTATTTCGGTCAATGAATAAATCTTTTGCCGGACTATTGACGGAATCACGTGAACCAAAATGCTGAATAATAAACAATATTGGTTTAATTAGGAACAAGGAGAATGCTTTCCAAATGATTAGCTTTTGATAAGCATTGGTAAGAGTGCAAACTTCAGCAAATGGGTTACATGTAGCTTCTTTACGTTCAAGGTATCTTCTCTTGGTATTCTGTTATTTGTTATCACTGGGTCGATGCATCTGCTTGTGGACTGTTAGCAGCCGAGGGTACAAGTATTCACCAGCCCAACAGTCAGAATTTCGGTCCTTGCATGAAAACCTTTTTTTATTTTGTAATCAAGCATTATCAAAATTCATGTAAATTTGGTTGAAATCTAAGAAGCAAAGATCTGTACTTACTGATTTTCGCTTAATAATCATCAGGTTATTATAAATACCTATTAAAAATGTTAGCAGAAATGTTAAAGTATGGTGGAATTATTGCAAAGAGTATCTAGCAAGGAAAACAGACAAGGGCGGGCGGGGAAGGCATCCAAGTACACTTCTAACAGCTCAGTCCGTACTCTACTTGTAACGAACGTCTAGAAAGGAAAACAGACAAGGGCGGGCTGGGAAGGGGTACAAGTACACTTCTAACAGCTCAGTCCGTACTCTACTTGTAACGAACGTCTAGAAAGGAAAACAGACAAGGGCGGGCGGGGAAGGGATACAAGTACACTTCTAACAGCTCAGTCCGTACTCTACTTGTAACGAACGTCTAGAAAGGAAAACAGACAAGGGCGGGCGGGGAAGGGATACAAGTAAACTTCTAACAGCTCAGTCCGTACTCTACTTGTAACCAACGTCTTATTTAAAAGAAAATGAAATATCTTTTTGTACTACCCGCCAAAACCAGCCCTGCAGAAAAATGCGAAAAACCAGAATGCTCAGTAAATAGAACATTGAAAATATAAATAATAAAAAGAACTAACAGATTTGGCATGTTCACATGTAATAATTATTCATTAAAAATGAATGTCCCTTCTTGATGTCCATTTGAGATTAATGTTTTCACCTAAACAAGAGGCTAAGAGGTAGACCCGAACGATGTATTTCATATTTAACTACAGATATGACAACATCCCCGATAATCTGTCACAGCATCTTTATCACCAGATACACATCTTACGTATTATCTAGTCCTAGTCTGTCAATGAACTCAATGCCTTGTATCTCAACAGTTGTTTTTGTTTTCTTTCATCCCAGTACCTACAAATATTATCGGCCTTTTCTTACAATATTTTTGTATCTCTGATATGTGGACTGTTTCTACACTTTCAAATTTTCGGGTCTTCAGTTCATTTGGTGTAACAAAAAGCATGAATTTTTCTCCAATATAACTTACAACAATTAATATTCCTGGATATGTGATGATATGATTAAGGCACTCAATCTCTTGCTAGACAACATTTCAACCAATATTGTTTTGGCTCCTTTGTTTATCATCAGGTCATTGGAAATAACACAATCACGGCAATTCATATCCCACACGAATTGAGACAGCATGACAAAGACAAAACAAACAAACAAAATTGTACAACACCACCACAAAACTAAAGCAGTAGCAGTGCGAACCCCTACTTAAACTGAGGTATCATCAGATGCTCCGGAAGGATAAGCATGATCTGCGCAACGTGTGGCACTCGTCACACTGAGCGTGAAATGTCTGGTTTTGTCACAGACGGTGTTTGTCAGTCCGATAACACAAACTGGTCAATCAGGTCGTGGTTGTGACAGTAGAGCTACGAAGAGTTTTTCTGACGATAATCCTTAATAGAAACGTTGTGACGTTTTTAAGTTCAGTACAACACCTATGAATATACTTAGCATTAAATGTGTAGTCGATGCACTTTTGAACAACTGCGTTAAGAAAATAGACATTTCAGTAATCAAATATTGCATAGACAACAGTATCAGAATTTTTTGCTGTTTCAAGTTCCACCGGTGCACGCCAAAAATGTAGGATAAAGACAAATCAAGTACACAAATATACAACATGAAGAAAGAGTATCCTATTTGTTCTTGTTCAAAACCCTTAATCAAAGACTCGATTTACCTAATCAAGATCAATGAATCTGTGCATTTAAATGGGCAACTTAACATCTTTTATGTTGGTATGACAAATGAATGAAAGATCATTCTAGGTAATTCATAGGCCTTTAATTAAATTTCCGATATCAAGATCTTTGACAGTCAGTTTTCAAAGTGCATCTTTGCTTGCAGTAAAGCACAACTGAAAAAGTTCGACAAAAGTGCAACACTATATATCAACTAAACGAGGTATTAGGTATTATTTATTATTTCTTCAAAATATGACTGCAAAACAACGCAACAAAGTAAAATAGTATTGAAATTATTTACGCATAAGTTTTCATGTAGAATTGGATCTACCAAAGTTTGTTTTAGAACTTTGTGATTGTGATAAATGTTTTAATTGATGTTAATTTTTTTTTTATAAAGTGTTTTTGAGTACTTCAAGTGTTCGATGTAAAATTTTATATTTTACGAAAGGATATGGAGTAAATGAACATGAGACCATAACACATATGTAAACTCCAACTGCAATAATTTTAATGAGCTGTATGGCCATTTCGGTAATTTATTCCTCATCAGCAGCACTAGAACCCAAACAAAGGAAATCCATAATTTCAAAAAATGAAAACCAAACAAAATCCGAATAATCAGTAATATCAAATATAGCTAAGGACAAAACTACGATGGTGGGAGTAAATCATTTGGTTTTAGAATTTACATAAATTTAGATAATAGTAATTGAACAAAGTGTACACATGAGATATTATCTCATGTACAAGAACACCATATCTAAGAAAAATAAAGAGCATACATCTCTACCACGGGGAATTGTTTTACCAACTCCACACTGCAATAAAAGACAAACTCCTGTATTAAATATTTTACGAAAGGTTATTAACTGATGACTTAAAATACAGCGTGATTTGGCCATTTAATATAACAGGAAGTTTTTGGCACGTAGAATTTATACAGGGCCATTGCACTGTATAGAAATTTATACAGGGCATATGCCCTGTATTAAAATTAATACAGGGCAAATGCCCTGTATAAATCAGCCATATTGGTTTAGTTACGCTCTGTTTTTTTGTGTCTTTCTTCCATATGTTAACTATTTTTTTCTTTTGTTTATTGATTTTAATCACATACGAAAAGAAATAAACACAATTTCCTTTCATTACGTGCAAAATATTAACACTGTTGAATGATACACAGCTATATGGTACTTGTCAGCAGAAAAATAGTACTCGTCAGCCGCATCTTGTTTCAGCTTTAATGACTAACACTAGACCAGACCATTGTACCCGTCAAGGGGATTTGTCAATGACATGATAGTGAAATAATTGTTTCTTTAATCGAAATTTGCATCCTGTAATTCAGAATGGTAAATATAATACCTGTAATTTTAAGTCATCAGTTAATAAAGGTGTCATAAAATGGGTATTTTCATATTAATCCTGTATAATGTCCTCGTACAGTCATATTGGGTTTCGATCACCCGTATTGGCCCTTGGCTTCGCCTCGGGCCAAATACAGGTGACCTCAACCCAATACGACTGTACTTGGACATTATACAGGATTTATATGAAAATACCCATTTAATAACACTATAATATTGTCTTTTTTATCCCACTGTATTTTGTTAATATATATCAAAGGAAAATTTTTTTGTATGCTCTGTCTGTACATGTATTTGTATCTCTTTTTTCATAATAAAACTGTGTTTTATGACTTATAATGGAGAGTTGCAATTTTCAAAATCTCTCCTTTTTGTATTATTGTTCCTATTCCAATTCGTGGTAGAGAAAGAAACTGCCAGGGTCAAAGTAACAAGATACGGAAGGGATAAAAGTAAATGAAACTTGAACATCATATTTCAAGTCATATCATCAAACAAATTAAAAAGTAATTGCTGTTCTTCATCAAAAAGTCACCATAAGGCCTTAAACAATGAGCTTCGCTTATACCTCATAGTAAGTTCAAGACAGCCCCTAGCACGGTTTTAGCGGAATTCATTGCTAATTGTCGAACAAAACTACATCCGTTTTTAGCCCTTGGATGCGGAAACGGCACAAACATAAAATTAATTAATAGTCTGAAAGCACTGCTTGTGCTGTAAAATCTGGTACCAAAGATAAATATGTTATGTTGTGGAGAGCGCATCCAACGAGGGAAGATAGCTGTTAAAACTTTTGCACCAATTTGTATTCCTATCATTGCTTATGTAAATCTTCTTGTTCGGCTAGTACTCTCTTTGTTACACAATTACAAAATAATGATATGTTACAATTGTCTTCGATCGAAACACAAGCACAACAGGCTTGATAAAATTATCTGAAAAAATTATGACAATTTACAAACGGTTTTGATCATGAAATGTGTCATGTTCAGGAAGTGTATTTGTCCAGACAGAAATAGAGAAACGAGTTACAAGTATTACACAGGAACTGTCATTCACTGATCAGCTTGGTTGTCATATGTTACAATACAGATGTTATTGAAGAACATAATTTATGGTCAATGGGACTTTTTTTAAATATGTTCCTTTCCATTTAATGAAATTAACTACTACCGGAGTCGTAATAAGGAAAAAAGGTAACAATGTTTTGTTTTAAGAGGTTTGTCACGATTAATGCTCTCAGCAATCGTGAAAAATTACTATCAGTGATTTAAAGTCTGTTCATAAAACTTGTCTACCGAAATTAATCTAGTAAGTGTATAGATGCTATTTTCTGCTAATAATAATTGTTAAAAAAACTTGGACTAATCTATGACACTAAATGTAGTGCATTATATTCAACAAACAATATTTCATCAGTGGTGCTAAAGACCAAAATATATTGAAAATAATCCAAAAGGTATAAAAATGATATAAAAATATATGTTGTGCAATGACAACAAATTAACATAAATGAACAAAGTAAAAATGGTATGACAGGCCACAATTAAAAAGTAAAAATACACCAGCATAAACGCTTTCGTCTGGCAGTTAGATTATATTAGGGCTATGTAAAGAATGTTAACAAAAACAGTGAAATTTGGTCAAAATCTTCAATTATTTTAATGGCAATGAAAGTGGTTGAAATTTGTATATTGCAAATGCATCATTCTATTCTTACATGCAACTGCTCCAATAGATGATTTTTGACAGAATTTGCATAATTGGTCAACTGAAAGAAATACAGGTGAAACCGATCATATCTTAGTTTATTAAGAAACAGGGGTTGTTTATGACAAAATCCAATCTTTTTATGATAAACTGTGTATCAAAGTAACTTATTGTCAGACAAATACCAAATGCTTTTTATAACTCCGTTATAATATATCTTTAAGTTGTGATTTTAAATGAAGTTTCAACAAATTATAGCAGAAATAGCGATCCTGTTAAGAAGAGAAAATATAGCCTGGATTTAGTGAGGAGGGAACGAATCAATGGTAGATGCTAGATATTGTCTCATGTAATCATGTTTTTTTTCAAGTTGCGAGTCTTACATCACTGAGGTCAAATAATTCGTGATGGCGGTTATAAAAGCTCTAATTTTGAGTATTCTTACTCAACAGCATCATGAAACTGGTAGGTGAAACCCGTGGTGATCTTTTAAGTTAACTACATCACCTATAAGGTGAACCCCCTGGGCAGGGAATCAGCATTCTGCCTCCGACTTGTGATACCTGTCATGGTGTTTTACCTTTGATTGTCTTTACCGTTCTATGTGTGAGGTCAATGTATTTTGGATCAACTACGTTAAGAAAATAACCATTTCAATGAACAGTATATTTTAGTGCATAGACAACAATACCTGTTATTGGTAATTGAATTGTCAGTATTGTTTCGAGTACAGCAGTGCACTATGTCATGGAGGCAAGTGAAAGACAAATCACATGTAAACATATACACCATGCAGTAATAATATCCAACCTTTTCTGTTTCAGATCCCTCAATCAAAGGCCCGACAAACCTACCGAGGTCAATTAGTCAGTGCATTTACACGGTCAAATTAATATCTTTTATGTTGGGATGACAGATGAATGATGGATATATTTAGGTACTTTACTACCCTTTAATTAAATTTCCGATATTCAGATCTTTCAAAGTTAGTTTTCAGTGCACTCTTTGTGTGTTCTGTAAAATACAAACGAAACGAGACACTGAGTACCAATTGAATTAAACATATCAAAAAAGTGAAACAGTATTAAAATTAGAAATTAAAATAAGTTGATTAAAAAAAAATTGTTGTATTCGGTTATAGATTCAGATCTTTTTTCAACAACCAATTTTAAAGGAAAACTATGCTACGTTAAAAAACAGATGTGCAGTATGCTTGATTTTCTAATTGATAATATATTTGCCACATTTGGAGGTGCTATTTATTAACAGCAAGTTGGCATACTAATGGGCACTAATTGTGCTCCGCTACTCGCAGACTTGTTTTTATATTGTTACAAGTCTGTATTTCTTCAGGGAGTCGTAAAATATCATAAAAATAAAACATGCTTGGTATATTAATCTCACTTATTAGATATATTGACGATGTTCTTTCCATCAATAACACATTTTTCTTGCTAAGTGGACCCCATTTATATACGCCAGAACTAGAGATAAAAGAAACGACAAAAACCACTCGATGTACATCTTTTTTGAACCTACATCTCGAATTCGACGAAAATGATCATCTCAGTACTAAAATCTACGACAAAAAGGGACGATTTTAATTTCCAAATTATCAATTTCCCCGAAGTGGATAGTAATATTCTTCTCTTGCTTACAAGATACTTACTCTTACAATACTTACTCTTACAAGCTTACTCTTGCTGTATGTTTCACAGTTGATTCGTTACGCGAGAGTTAACAAAAATTGTACATACTTTCTCATTAGACATAATAATCTCCGTGACCGCCTTATTAATCAAGGCTTCAAAAAAAAAATTCCATCGTTTCGATCCGACCTCTGATTCAAGATTTATTTTAATTAGTACTAGGATTATCATTTCTTTTAATACGGGACTTTCGAGATAGGAACTGTCATGTTATTGAAGGCGGAAACGATCTCCTCAAATACCAGTAAGACAGATAACTGGATCCCTGACATATTGAATTAAATATATATATATATACCACCTAAAAACAAACTATTTATGAAATTGAAATGCACTTAAAATTTGTCCTACATGACAAGTATTGATTACTCTTTTATTTAGGGGCCAACTCCGACCTACCGTTGGGTGTGGGGTTTCCTCACCGTTCATTGAAGATCTTATGGTGGCTTTGCGTTGTTATTGCTCCCCTTAGGGTCGTTGTCTCTTTGACACATTCCCCGTTTCCCTTCTTTTTCTTATTGAACTAAATTTTATTTGACGAAAAACAACTAATGTGGCGCTACAAACAGATTAAATATAAATCGCCCTTAGCCCAACAGTGTTAATAAATTAGTGATTCCCTCTCATGGTATTGATGTATTGATTTTTCGCGCATAATACCCAAAATTGTTTCTGGAGTGAACACGACTCAAAAGTCTTGTACTGTCTACGTCCTTTCAATAACAATTGCTGTTTGGTTGGTACCGCCGGACACTACCGCAATGGAAGGGGAGGTTTGGCATGCCATAAAACCGGTTTAACCAACCATTTCTTTTGAAATGCTTGTAGCATGTCTGGACCATTGCGGTCGACAATATTTCTGGTTCTTTGAACCTGATTTGTCTTTTAGTCTCATGGACTTCGGCTCTCGGTAATTTTTTAATTTTCCCCATTCATCATACAGAAATTGCGATTCGAACAGATATTCCAAAACAGAACAGTGATGACTTCAAGAAATGGGTAACACACAATTGTTAAAGCAGACTGATTGCAAGTACAAGGAAGTTAGCGTATTGACTTCAGTCTACCCGAGCTCAGATAAGTTGAAAACAATGCAGAGGAGCTTATAGGAAACACTTACAACGGTCGGAAATTATAATTACATGCCATGTTATGGAAATGTTTTGAGTTCCCAAGGGTTTCCATCGTAAAATGTCTCTTCCATTTTTTTTTAATTTCAAATTGATCTATGTAGTGTTTATGCTTAATTGGTGTATACTTCCGAAAGCTTCTGATAATTTGTTGTTGGTTTCATATTGCTACTGCAAGGGTTTTCTGTCATTCATGTTTATTATTTTTTTTTTGCCGTAATAAAGACTTTTAATTATGTTACATCTGAAATGCCCCTGTTCTCTCCCCTTTTCTATCCGTTTGCTTATGTACTTAAATCATTTATGTGTTATTTTTTAATCCTGTTGATAAAAGGAAAAATATAGAAAAAAACACTAAAGAGTCTTTAAAATTGCAATGAGTTCTCAAGTGTTTCTTGAAAGGAAGTATCAAATGATAGCTTACACTGGCAGAAGAAGTTTCCGATAGTACTAGCTTTTTAATATCTTTTTTTTTTTTTGGTACTGAAGTGATAATTGTAATGACTAAATACCGAAGTTACTGTGAATTTACTTTTTGCATATGCTCATTTCGACAACTTATGGCTCTTCTAATTTTCTAAAAATATGTGATTCAATTTTTACATCGACTAATTTTATTCAGAAGGCAATAAAAACATTGACCTTAGTACTATATGTACCTTAAACAGTTTGACACTCGTCAAAACAAAAGGTAATTTTACAAGATATATAGCATTATGGATGATTAATTACGACACTTTATCAATCAAATTTCTCAATTAAATACCAATGAATATATAAATTTAATAAATAGAAGCTATGAATACTATATAACCTAAAGTTACTTTACTGTACTGTGATGTCTTTTGTCAAGGTTCCTGGTATTTTGCGTGGTGTTTCGTTGACAAACAGGTTTTTATAATTTGGTATTGTATTTTAATGATGGAAAATTATATTATATCACTACGAGAACATTTAGTTAAAAGAAAATTTGCATCCGGTAATGGCGAGAATGGCCACTCATGGATCAATTTGAGAAGTATTCTGAAATAAAAAAGTACCATAACAATTTCAAAACTATTGTAATTTATATATATAAATCATTCTAAGAATGATAAATTCTTATCGAAAATCAAAAACGCCAAATAAGTCAAGAATATAACTTTATCGGTAATTTGTATGAGTTTCCTTTGATCTCACGAAGCAAATATTTTTCAGTATTTGCTACTGACCGAATACGAAAAAATATTGGCAAAAAGTATCTTAGGCCACGCCTACTTTGTCAATCACAATCAATGAAACAAAGAAATATACATCTATAGAGACTCTTACCGGATCATACAAATTCTTTTACTAATCAATACTAGTGAATTTCACGATTTGTCGAAAATGAACATTCATTTTCAAAATTTGTTTAGTAAATTACCGATAAAAAGAATAATAGAAGTTTTTTTTTGATACAAGAATTATTGGCTCTAATAATGGACTCGCCCACAAGGGGCTCGTCCATTATTTCTCGCCAATATTTCTTGTATCAAAAACAAAACTTCCATTATTCTATATTTACACAGTGTACGTACTTCCTTACCAAGTGCATTTATATCCAGTCTGCATTAATATGGTTCACGTGATTCAGTCAATAAATTTATGCATTGACCGAAATCGACATGGTTTATGGCAGAATTTTATGATGATGTTTTGTACACTGTTATGGATATTTTATGATATGTTTGTCTTTTACCCTACTAACTACTCTTTATTACCCTTTTGTTACTGAATAAAAAATGATATACAGTCATTTTTACTAAATAAAGAAAAGTTAAACGTGATCATGACATTCACCATTTGGTTGTCAAAGTAGGGTATAGCATTACAGAAAAATCGACCATCCAATATGTTAGCAGACTTCTCTGCATTACGATGAATTAATATGTATGGAATTATTATTTTTTCGATACCATGACAAACGAATGACGAAACAAAAAGTATACAACCCAATGTAACTGTTTTTCACTGGAAACAACTTGCATGTTTCCAATATTATATATTACATCTGGTCACTATACAGGTTAGGATAATTTGATTGTTAAGCGGATACCATTTCGGAAGATGATGGCCAGTGTTTCTATGGCTCTTCTTTATCTTTTTACTCTGCCCACTTGCGCTGTGTCACTCATTACGGAGTTAATGTGACCATGTGCAAGCTATTTATTTCCTCGAACTTTTTTATAACAAGGTATATACACTGTAAAAAATGTGTTTAGGGCCTAAACGTTTTCCTAAACACCATTCTTGCAACAGATTTTAAACATGTTCTGAACCTAAACATGTTTAGTATCTAAACGTGTTTAGGAAAATGTTTACAGTCTAATCATGTTTAGGTTTTATGTGTTTAGCTTGTTAACATGTTTCGACACTGTGTTCATGTCATTTATCATTAATCTTATAACTTTTGGAGAGTTTGTTGGTGCATCCTGGATTTTATATGTTAGTCTTTAATATTTAGACATTGGTGCTGATTAAAGCTCATAAGACTTCTCTATACGGAAATGTTTAAACTGCCTGAAAACTGACTGCAAAAAATGAGAAAAAAATGAAAAAAAAAACAAGCCTCAGCATCTCATCTTAAAAGCCAAGAATTTAATTTGATTAAATGAAACATATTACTTCAAGATGAAACCAACAATATAAACCTTATTTCTTCATAGCACCTCATATCCTCGAACAATATTCAATACAGCACTAGATTTCTATAATCATTGGAGTGGTCCCTGTTTTTTTTATTATTAGTAGATAATTATAGTTTGGAAGCATAATGAAATATAACTTGTGAGAAAATAGAATGCAAATCGAATATATTTATTACAAATATTACTTATATTTATATCAAACAATATAGGTCATGGAATTTCCATTAATATAGCTCAAGGAATGTCCAACAGTATAGCCCACGAAAGGCCAACATGCTAGCTCATGGAATATCAAACAAACGTCCTGTCTTACGTAAAATACAATCATTGATGCCAGTCCTACTGTCATTTCGGAATTTTTCATAAGAAGCTGCATATAAATTGGGAATGTTCAGAATCCTTTAAAACTTTCGTAAAGTGATAACGACTCGGATGACGAACATGTTGGTGAAGCAAAACTGCACGGGCTATTGTTTCAAACAGATTCTAGAATATTACCAATCTTTGCTCCATCGTAGTGTTTGATAAGATTGGATCTCGCACAAAGTTAACTCTTCTGCAGCTTCTACTTGGAAACAGACAGTCCAAGACCTATTCCTGAAAGCAAAAAAGAGTAATTCAAAACAAGAGTGTAAGAACAGTGGTCACCATGAAACCTTATAATGGTTTTAAATTTTATTGCATATACATCTAAAATTGAAATTCATGAATAAAATTTACATGAAAATACAATTTAAATTAACTGTTTACAGATACATTCACGTCACATATGATATAGAACATCGGTAGATCTAAAGAGCATTAAACCAAGAATGATCCAAAGTGTATATTGGTCCCCCCTTTTAAAAAAGAATATAATTTGATCAGCGTCTATATGTAAAAAATCATTAAAAAAAACAAAAATATTTATTTTCTAGCTGCCACTTACCTTAACTAAGTATTTCGCTTTTTCCGTATTCCATTCTGATATCTGCAAAATAAACTTTAGTTCCCCCTCTTGTTTACATTATTTTTCAAAGAAAATGGCTGACCTTTGTGTAAAAAGATACCATTGGCAGGAAAGTTTTATGTGTTCTAACTCTAAACATGTAAAATGTTACATGTTCTAACTCTACACATGTAAAGTGTTACACTAACTCTACACATGTAAAGTGTTACATGTTCTCAGTCTAAACGTGATTAGGAAATTAACATGTTTAGAAATCATGTGTATCGAATTTAAACATTTTCCTAAACATGTTTAGGCTAAACATGTTTCACTTTGTGTTCAGAGCCTAAACACAATTTTTACAGTGTAAGGATCTTGACAATCGGTATATGTTGTGTTTTTTTGTACTTACTGGAGCCTTGAAAATTGGTGTGCTTCCTTGCCATGCACTCTTCGCAGAATTCAAATCAGAATGCTACGTTTCTTTGTATTTGATGGAGCGTTCAAGATCAGTATATTTTTAATCCGGGTACTTTGGAATTCATTACGCTTCATTTTCTTCTACTGCATAAGGCATCAAAATTCGGAATGGTACGTTTCTTTGTGCTTTATAGGCCGTTGGAACCTGGGAACGGAGTTGTCAAGAGCCGAAGTCCATGAGACAAAAAGACAAATCAGGTAGACACCACCGGAACATTGTCGACCGCAATGGTCCTGACTTGGTAAAGGCATTTAAAAAATTGTAGGTTAAACCGGTTTTATGGCACTTCATACCTCCCATTTCATTGGTAGTGTCTGGTAGCAACTGCAATTGCTATTGAAAAGAAATAATCATCTCAGTACTAAGTAAAAAAATCTTGAATCAGAGTTTGGACCGAAAATTCATTTTTGATAAAGAGGCTGATATCTGTTAAAGAACTTTTTTTAATGATTGTATTCATGGCCGTGCCCCTTCATACAATGAAAAGGTAGTCAATTTATATGTGCCATCAAGAACTTTGCGATCATAGGCGAATACAATATTGCAGCAATCAAGTTCGTACAATAACTAATGGAGAACGACGATTTGATTTGCAAAAGCATGGAACAGCTTGCCACCTCATATTCAAACAAAGAGTCTTTTGAATGTTTTCAAAAAATATCCAAGACTCGTCTTTATAGATTGGATTTGCGATTTTAGAATTTCCCCTTTCCTTGTTCTTGCTTCGGTATTCGTCTGCCGATGTACTTTATAAATTGGCATATGACTGACATTCTAAGTTATAGTTATTTATCTATTTTATTTGTTCCTGGAATTGTTTTATTGTTTCAATGTCTGTCTGATTTGAGTGATATTTGTGTTTGTCAGATTTATTATTCTAAATTTGTAGTGACTTGTCCATATCATTATTATCCCCGCACTTTCGAAGAAAGTTCGGGGATATAATGATACCCGCCGTCTGTCTATCCGTCCGTCTATCCGTCCGTCCGTCACTTTTCTTGTGACTCGAACTCCTCCTACATTTTTGCATTTAGGGATTTAATTTTGTTGTAGAATTGCTGCATATAGTCTGCAGATGCGCAATAAGCTTTTGGATTTTTGATATTGCTCTTGGTGCAAACAAGAGGCCCCATGATGTCAATTTTTACACATGTGGCATGTGACACAAACTCCTCCTACACGGATTTAATTTTGTTGTAGAATTGTTGCATATAGTCTGTAGATGCGCAATAAGCTTTCGGATTTTTTTTATCTTTATCTTGGTGCAAACAAGATGTCCCAAGATGTTGATTTTGACAAAGGCCCAAAGTTGTGGATTTTGATACACTTGACATGTGACACAAACTCCTCCTATGGATTTAGGGATAAAAGCTTTATGCAAAATTGTTGCATATAGTCTGTAGATTTGCAATAAGCTTTCAGAATTATGATTCCGCTTCAAACTTTCGTAAATTTCCTGAAAATGTCAAAGACTCATATCTTTTTTTAATTAGAGCATATAATTATGTATTTTAGCAATTGTTTGATAAAAAACTGAGATTTTGAATAATTAGAATTCTAAAATGAGATTCAAAGTTTGGTAAATTTCCTGAAAGGTCTCAAAGACCACTTATGTTTTGGAATTCTACCTAGCAACCATACTAGAATAATTTGTTAAATGGGTTTCATTAAAATTATTGCAGTTGAATTAACATTTGTGTTATGGTCTCATGTTCATTTACTCCATATCTTTTCGTAAAATATTCAAAAATATTTGATTCCGATTTCGGTAAATCTCCTGAAAGTCTCAAAGACGACTTATTTTTTGGAATTCTACCTAGCAACTGTGCTTAAATAGCTTCTTTTATTTAATACAAACACTTTCATCGATTGGATTTCAAAAATATTTGATTCCAATTTTGGTAATTTTCCTGAAAGCCTCAAAGACCACTTATTTTTTGGAATTCTACCAAGCTATCATACTTGAATAGTTTTAGTTTAGGACAAACAGGTTAATCAATTGGATTTTAAAAATATTTGATTCCAATCTTGGTAAATTTCCTGAAAGTCTCAAAGACCACTTATGTTTTGGAATTCTGCCTAACAACCATATATCCGTAAAAATAACGACTATCAATAATATTGAAAAAAAATGATGCGCAGAGTGTAAACAACTGTTTTCTGTGTCAAACAGGGAGTACAGGGATAGCTGTCGTTCCGACAACCTCTAGTATTGTTTTTATTTTTATTTGCTTATGAAAGTGTTTTATTGGTTTGTGCATGATCTTTATAATATTGTGTACCAATATTGTGAACTTTCCCTTTCTCAGCAGATATATACCTACCTCCCCAGCGTATGGAAAGTATATTTCACAATCAATTCTTTACTGTAGAGCTTGTAGATCATACAATCACTTTGTGGAAAGAGCAGAAAATGCTAAGTCAGGGTTATGTTCAGCCGTTGTTATGTTCATCCCTTCAAAAATTCTATGGCCGTCACCACGACATCACAGATAGATATAAAATATCGGTGTCAAAAATAAAAACTGACATTTTCAGCTACATTCACGTCTTCCCTGATTTGATATTACCGATTCTGACTTTACTCTAAATTGAACCGCTGACAGTGTGACAGATGCTGTATACAGAGAGGGACATGCTTACTTTTCCGAAGCACTCTTTTTGAGAGTTCACACTGTTATTGCTTTTAAGTTTTCATTGTTGTATTTGTAGTGTTTGTGTTTTGTGGTTGTGTAGCATCTCTGGTCTTCCGTCTTCTGGTGTTCTTGCTTTTGCCTTGTCTCTGGACTTTGATTTATGTAATCTTATTCTTTGTTCTTTCGGTATTCTACTGCCGTTGTTTTTTTTTTAATTTTTTTTACAAATAGATTATTGCAAGCGGACTTAATGTACCGAATGACCGACTGTGCTGATTTTTATTTATAGGCAATTTTTTTTTCAAAAGATTTCTACTACTTTTGCATTATGGCTTTCAAAATTGTTTGATTTTGATGCTACTGATGGGAGGTTACTCCTTGAAACACGTGTATAGCATTACGAAACTTACCGTTTGTTATATGCAACTTGGGCATTGATAGTATTTTGAAACCATTGGGCCGATGCCACTGCTGGTTGACCAGTGGTCCCCGAGAGTATTCACCAGCCAAATAGAAATTTACTGTTAACATCGAAATTCTAATCCCTTAAAAATACCAAACCTTCATTCCCTTTATTGCATTCGATGGATGTCCTTAGTACTGAATTTGACCTCCTATTTCGATATCTTTGGCAATAAGTATTTCTTTTTTGACTACATTGTACTTTTAGATTATGGCTTTCAATACGTGTGTGTGTGATTTTAATGCTGCTGATGAGAGGTTACTCCTTGAAACACCTGTACAGCATAACCGCTTATTATGCAACTTGGTATTGATTGTACTCTAAAGAAGTAAAGGTATTGTGTAAATGTCTTTAGAACCAATTATATCACAAATACCCATCCTGTTTCGAAAAGAAATTATTGTTTTTCTAAAATAAATCCAGTGTTTTGAAGTTTTTGGTTGCCTGGATGAAACTAAACTATGTTTACAAGTGTATTATATTGTTATACTTTGATCTACAATGTGTTAAAAAGTCATTTTACAGAAGGGCACTACCCTCGTCAGTAGTTAACTATGGGGGAAAATCTGCGGTTTTCAAAAAACGTTTTTTTGAAAACCGCAGATTTTCCCCCATAGTTAACTACTATCTACGGGACTAACGAGAATAAACAAACATGTAAGATTTGTTATTCACTACAGTTGAGACGGGTAAAACGGGCTAGATTCTTAGTTCACTCACATTTTTTACATTGCTTGCGGTTTAAGCATCTCATAAGTAAAACAAAAATCTTATAGGTTTTACTCTTTTTCCAACGCTCAAGACTCTTATTTAACCTGTTTAAGACACTGTTTATAAACTCTATCATTTTTTTATATAAGAAAGAAAAATAATAATCCAGTAATAAAAAATGTTTAGAGGAACACAGTTCTGTGATCGATATGAGTATTGTAACTTTTTACTAGACACTCCCATAAGAACTCCACAAAATGGAGAAGCACAATTCAAAACGGACTACAAATTTAGCATAAATGATAAGGCTTCGTTTTATGACTGGTATAATGGGTATTTTTTAATCAAGTTTAAAGTAGATAAACTAGCTGACGGAGCAGCACCGGACAACGACACAGTATCTGATATTTCAGATGTAACAAATTTTCTTAGTCAAATGACAGTCCACCAAAACGGAAAAACAGTTTACGACTGTAATAATTTATCTCTAGCAAATCACGTCAAATCATTGCTTACACTTTCAGATGGTTATGTTAACAGCTTAGGTAAAAACAGCTTTATTTACCCTGATAATGTTGCAACCACTGCTGATAATACAGGATTTGCTGCGAGAACAACGTTAACTAATACAAGAAAAGAAGTAACAGCAGAAATACCACTAAATAGATTTTCTTTCTTTGCCTCGTTGGAACAAAATCTTTTACCCCCAGCACAGATGGGAATAACAGTAGAAATAAACAACGACAATTATTTATTATACAAGGCTGATGGCGCTGATGACGGTAGAGTTGTAATTACACATTTTGAACTTTGGATTCCTAGACTAAAATTAAATTCTGTTGGTTTAACGGATGTGTTACAAAATTACATGAAACCAAGACGATGGACATACTTAAGAGAATCCATTCACCCTAATATCTCGAGTCAATCTGTTGAAGGGTCGTTTCGTATTACAACAGGAATAAAACACCCGAAACACGTAATTGTGTTTTTACAAAGAAACGGGAAACATAATGATCAAGAACAAAATCCTCTGTTACTTGATACATTCAAATTAAACGCAGCAAACACAAATTGTAGTCTCTTAACTGCTAGATTAGAGGTTGGTTCTGGTATCTTTTACCCGGAAACGGGATATAGTTCGAATCAAATCAGCAGAATCTTCAGAGATGCCTGTAATTTTAAACCTAATGCAAGCAACGACTATGACACCGGGAATATGCTTACCCTTAGCAACTTCGGCTCGTTGTATGGATTAATCTATTTTGATTTGACTTACGTAGACGAATCGGTGAGTATGGACAATACATCTTTGACGTTACATTACAGACTGAACATTCCCCCAGCCGCTCCCTACCAAATCTTTGCCCTTGTACTGAACGAAGAAAGATATAATTTTAGACACAATTGGAAACGACATAATAATTATCTAGACTTAATAAAAAATGAGTACCGCAGGTAGTAAATACGTTAACTATAGTCTTGGTTTATCCGAAGGTCAGAGAAAGAAT